>JAUZNC010025219.1:0-65196 GCA_034780395.1 Vannuccia rotundouncinata | reverse complement strand
ATATTATATTTATTTAGGTATTTATTTTGTATTTATATATTTTATATTTACAATTATTAATAATTATTAGCCAAAATGGCAAAAAGTGTATTAGATCTTATAAAACAATTTTCAGATTTGTGCTAACTATAACGATATAGGTATTAATGATTTTAAAAAACGTAGATATATAGCATAAATTAAAAACTAATTTTGTAAGAGCTAACACAATTTATATAGTATGACTTTTTTGTGGTATGAGTTAACACGCTTTTTGACATTTTGATGGTGTGGCAAATAAATAAAGGCAAAGCTATATAGCCCTTATATAAAGGCTTTTCTATAAATTTCTATAAAGGCTTTTGATTTTCGTTGCCTAACATCAGGAATTTGGCTTTTTGACAAACATATTGGATGTTTGCTCAGTAATTTTATAATTAGTTCATTCGTTGTAATATTCTCTTCTTCATGAGAATAATTTTCTTTTTTGTGTTCTGGGATAAACTCATCATTTTGAAATTCCTCAATTGATTCAACATACTCATCATCTAGTAACATTTCGGAACGAGCCATGCTTAAATATAAATTTATTAGGAATTGTAATTACTAATTTATTTATATCTTTTAAATTTCCGCGATTATTTGTTAGTCAACGTTATTGTAGTCAAAGCTTTGTCTTAAATGATTTAGTCAAAGATTATAAATACCGAAATAAGTCAAAGCTTAAACTTATAAGTCAAATCTGATGAGACTTCGCTTAAACTTATAAGTTGTAACTTATTAGTTTAAACTTATTATTATAAATATTGTAGTATATTACCAACACTTATTTTGAAAAAATAATTTTTAATTGAATAAATCTTTTAAAATATGTTTAGCTGAACTTAAATAATCTATTATCATAGTTACTATCAATTAAATAATACCGCAATTCTTAAAGTTGATGAAAGTTAATTTATTTCATCCTTACTATTATTTTATATTTTAAATTAGAATAATGTGTAGGTAAATTACTATTTTCTGGTAAAATATTTTTTAATAAATATTAAAAGCCTCTAATTGTAAATAAAATTATTATTTTGTAAGTTTACAACATCTACATACATTTATATACTTTTAATAAAAGATTACAAATTTAATAAAATGTACTCCCATTACTAATATTAAAGCTTATTTAAAATTAACATTACAGTCTACTGGTTCTAAACCAGAAATTTGGCAATACTGGACTGATTTTTAATCCCTAACTTTTCTTCCTATTCTTTGTATCAATATAATATCAAATATGGATATGGTTGCCATATCCTTATTTATTTCATTAAGACATAAATACAATTACAGTATATTTAACTGTTTAAGATGATGATCATATCTATAATTATATGGGATACTGATACACCAAATATTGAAACTTATTTAAAATTAACATTACATTCTACTAGTTCTAAACCAGAAATTTGGCAATATACTGGACTGATTTTTAATCCCTAACTTTTCTTCCTATTCTTTATATCAATATAATATCAAATATGGATATGGTTGCCATATCCTTATTTATTTCATTAAGACATAAATACAGCTACAGTATATTTAACTGTTTATAACTGGGATATACTGATACACCAAATAAATTAAATTATTTTTACAAAAAATTAAAATATTTGCATTATAAATTTTTTATTAACTTAAAATTGAAAATTATTTAACAACATATTAATATATATATGTTTTAGCTAAACCTTATTAATAATATACCAATATATTAACAAGATTAAAAAATTATTATAACAAATTTTAATTGGGCATACATTTAACTTTTCATGGGCTGCACTGGCAAGTGGCAAGAAGAGCAAGAGTCCCCTAAAATTTGACTTATTTTTTCTATATTTTTTCTATATTTTGATTTTCTTCATACAATTCAGAAAATGCTACATACTTATAATATGAAATGCTTATATTCTTAAAAATTCATATAAGAACCTAACAATAATATTTATAGGTGAACATTATATTTACAAAAATAAATGTCCATTTTAAAAAATAATATTATTATTATTTGTGATAAATGTAATTGAAATAATATAAAGTTTAGGATAAAAAAAATACATTTACTATATATATTGTAATTTGTATATTCTTGTTGTCTTCTATATAATATGAATACAATTTTATAAACAATAATAAATTTGCAGCAAAGGATCTAACATGATAATATAATACAATTATGATATCAGATCAATATATTTATTGTTTTGAGCAAAATTCGTTCAAGATTAAATAATAATTAAATACATATAACCAAATTGATCTAATTATAAAAGAAAAAAATTGCCTTAGTGTGAATGCTGTATAAATAAATATAAATACTATATAATTCTTACATTATATTTATGCTGATGTATGTTTATTCTCTTTCTAAAAGAAATGTGAGAAGGTTATATAGGGAATAGTCATGCACCCTTATATAAAATCTAACCTTTAAAGAGTTATAAATAACAGCTTGAATCATATATATAATTTGACAAAAATCACAAAAATGTTTATATCATGCACATTCATAGCAACTCAGTGCACAGAATAACTGCCATAATAAAGTTAAGAATGTTATAATTTATTTCACTAAATAACTCAACATCTGATCACTTATATAATATATTTGCATTACATAATTCAATTTAGAATCTGTGTGTAGATCTAATATCATAAACAGATGCATATGCCAGATATTAATCAGCAGACAACTCAAATTGTAGGCTATCTTTTCAAATTACTGTTTACTCAAAAGCCACAGTAGATTGTTGTGCAGATTTAAAATTGATTGAAGAATCAGATGAAAGAGAAGAACGTGATGACAATAATGATTTTGAAGTAAACCAAAGAGAATTAAAAGGAGAACTAGATAAACATAATGTGCAATTTGACAATATAACTATAATTATTACACAATAACTAAATCAATGTACAATTTTATATATAAATATAGTAATAATAAAAATATAAATATAAATATAACAAATTAATTTATTATAATTTATTAATATGATTATCAAATAAATTATATACTATAATTATAATATATTTAATTATAGTATTTTGATATAGAAGTAAGACAATC
Organism: Vannuccia rotundouncinata; assembly: GCA_034780395.1. NCBI lineage: Eukaryota > Metazoa > Platyhelminthes > Proseriata > Coelogynoporidae > Vannuccia > Vannuccia rotundouncinata. Next base: position 62,102 of record JAUZNC010025219.1, on the reverse strand, counting down.
AAGAACAATGATCAGTAAAAATATAATGAGAAATTTTGAATAAACAATTCTCCATAAGAACAAAGCAAGTATAAAAAATACCAATGTTGCTACCAAATTCTAATTAGCCAATAACTATGCTATGTCTGCCTAACCAATAGAATTTCAATACCCATTTTAGTGTCCATTGCCCAGTGATATTGAAACTAAAACCAAAGATATTTGTCCAGTGGCCTATTTAATTTTTGTTATATGTTTTTCAGTTAGATCTATTTTTAGAAATGCACTCAATTCTAGTCTGAAGTTGGGATCAATGTTTCATACACCTCACTGGGTGAGTTAACTTCGATTTTATATTAAATATTGATTGAACCATCAGGAAAAGGTTCAGTCAGGGGGCATATATGTTAGCATAATCAATGCATTTTCAGAAAAGCATACTTTTTTTGTGATGCAATGAAATAATTTCACCAGTCACACCCACTTCAATGGGTCTGGATATAAGTATGGTGACCATATACATAATATCTTTGACCATTTAATATGGGATAAACCAGAATTACCTAAACCTTACTTCAGATGACTTTTTATGTCAAATACATTAATTTGCTATATATTTTTCATTATCTAAACTAAACAACAATTTCATTATATAAATTAATATTTTAGTAGAGAACATGTATTGCTATATTAAAAATTGAGGAACAGATCCAAAAATTGAAGCAAATGAATGTCTTCTTTCTATGACAATTATATGCACAAAATTTTATACAAATCCTATCTGTTTATATCTAAATTTGGTTTTGTATGCCCAAGATCTTGGTAATAATTGGCATAGAAAAAGTCCTTAGTAGAGGGAGTTCAAGTATATATTATTATGGAGCCATAGCCTATATTATTTATTATCAGCATAGGCTAAAAAAGGGCACATAGCACTGAAAATTCTAAAGTTTTGTTAATTTTACCTTAATCAAAAGATGAATTTTGGTGCCAGCCATGATAGCTTTTTCCTGAAATTTGGTGGTCAAAGTTTGCTGTGATTGAAATTCTGTATTAAAATTTTCAAATGTCATGAGAAGAATGTTTCCAGACACCTCTTGACCCCCTTCTGGATCCATGCCTGAATATGCACATACAAATTTTGTTGTGGTTAAGTAAATATACATTCTATTAAAGCTAATTATTATGACATAATTTATGTACTTAACTATATTTTGCCTATGCCTATTGAAAAGAAAAATAAGCTGGCTGTTAAAAGCAGTTGTGACCATTGCATTGCGATAATGATATGCAAAAATACAGTATATGGCCAGTTAAGAGAGAGATGGAAAATTCATTACTTTTTAAAATATTTCCTAACCTAGAAATTGGATAAACTGTATTTTGCTTGTCTGGTTTAGCCAGAGTAGATTACATGTATGTTAGGATTTAATGTCAATCTTTTAATATGATAACTATTTAACATGTATAATGGTTTTTTATTGACTTGAAAATGGTCCTAATATTCTTTTTAATAATAATCCATTTTTTAAATATAGTTATGTGTGTCAGTCAGAGAACCAGTTAATAAAAATATAAATGTAAAAAATGTTTAATGTAAATATATTAAAAGTAAAACATTTAATGGACTAAAAATATGTGTGGTTTTGAACTGAAAGTTATTCTAAATAAAAACTAATTTTTCATGTATACCCTATAGTGTGTCTAACATATATCATAGACAGCATAAATGAGTGAGCCACATGTGTGTCTTTATGAGTGTCCTTATAGTGTGTTCTAGTTGAACTCTTTTCATTGGCTTTATTAAAAATGGACTGTTTTCAAACTAGTAGATTGAGATTTATTATATTGTTATAGAACTTGCAATAATTGAAAAAATATATATTAAAAATATGAAATTAATAACTATAATATTATATTCTAATGGAAAATAAATTTGTAAAGAAGAACTGAACCATTTTAGAATTATTTTTAACATATAATTAAACCCTTAAATTAAATTAATATATGTATATGAGTTATACTAAATAGTTATAATTTTGCAAACATATAAAAATGTTCCTAAAATTATTTTAAAAACAACTCTGAGTATTTTGTAATAAATTAATTTTCATAATTTTGTGTATTTAATTATGTTTGATAATTTAGTGATAGTATCTATGAAATTTAAAATTTATAGCAATTAGATTTTTTGTAAAAGGAACAACTAAGTGATACTATGACTGTTAATTTGAAAAATATTATTCTAGATGAATGTGTTAAATGTATTAAATTGAAAAATTATGATTATTTCAAACAGTAAAAATATTAAATCTTTTGAAAATATTACAAGCTTATAATCATTTTTATATGTTTGCTATGACAATCTGCAAATAAATTCTAATTGTTAAACAATTAACAAATGAAAAAGTATTTCCATGGATATATTTATTGAATTTTACACAAATTTTCAGTTATTTTTGTTTATTGCATTTCACCCTACCAGAGGTAGATACTTTTCAGCTAAAAGATTTTGTAATATATATATATAAAATTTGATGAAATTATTTTTTATTAGCTATGATATTATAACCATAGAAAACTGATACATATTCTACTATAGAATCAGAATTATTTTTTATTATCTAACACAGGAAACAATCATCTTGTATTTATTTTAATACATTTTTTATATTCTAATTTTAGCTTAGGAGTTGAGTGGTGAAGGAAAATGAACAAAACAAATGTTCTCCCTCCAATCTCAGAAGGAGAAAGGCCAGGTTCGGTCAACAGCAGCAATTTGAGTCGACCAGGTAGTGCTTCCAAGATAAGAGCATCCAAAGAAGAAGAATTTGATGAATATGATGAACTTGTTGACCCTGCAAAGCCTGCTGTTGTCATTACAAAGATGACACCATCCGAGTATGTGTGGCTATATGTGTCTAAATATTGTTGTGCATAAATTGTACATTTTAAAAATTATATATCAACTAAAGCAAGATTTTAATTATATATTTGCATCTGTTGTGACTTTATTGATGACTTGTAGAAGACAGCTATCACTTGAAGCCAAAAATATTCATGATGGAGACTGTGTATCAACAACAGAAACTTCTCGGTTGGTTGGCTATGATGGCAAAGAACATTCTTTGATATCCATGGCAACACAGACAGAATCATCCCTGTCTGATGAAAGCTTTCTGTCGAAATCCTCGGGCCGTCTTTTGCGAAAAGAATCAAGTAATAGAATGATCACAAAATAAGATAATTAGTTTTTTATATATTTAAGTTTTCTATGATCCACAAACTCAGGTGACCAAATGCAGCTCTCGGATGGCCAGGAATCCTCCAAACGAATAACTCGAAAGAGTTCTAAACATGGCACAGCCCCGTCACTTAGATCCTCCCGATCTAATCGATCCAAGGTCTCCAGTCGATCAGACCGATCGGAGAAGTCTGCCAAGTCTCAGAAGTCGGCAGATGGGAGTGAGATATCGGTAACTTCAGTGTCGATTAAGACCCCTCTGATCGTTCCTCCTTATCCAGAGCCAAGTATCGATGATGAATTCGGAATACCGATATTTAGATCAGATGATGATTCTGAGGTATATTTGCAACTGAAGTTTAGTAATAAAATATTTTACTTAATGGCTTTTTAGCTATATTCTTGTCAATTGTTAAATTATAACTTTAATTATTCAATAATAATTCTCCATTAATAAAACACATTTTACAATAAATGTAAACTGTCATTTTGTCTGAATTAATTTTTCTTTAAAAATATAATGTTAATCTGTATTCATTCACTTAATTATTATTTTTTACATTATTATTTTTTAATTCATCCTTATTCCGCATTATTCATTGTTCTAACTTATAAATAACTACTCATTAAACTGTAATATTACTTATGTATAAAGTTAAGCATCATAATAAATTCGATTAAAATAGTTCACGAAGAAGACAATTATTTAGATAGAAAAGCACTTTATCACATTATAATTCTGTTCTATTTAGCGGAAACGCATTCACCACCACCACAATCACAGCCATATTCGCTCCACACCGCATACCAAACACTTGAGACACGCGGTATCATGACTTCTGAATCTTTTAGATAATTGTGCTATGTGGCTTGTGATGTAGAAAGGGCTGGGTGTGCTTTTATAGTTCAACGTATTTATCATATAACAAATATGTAAATATTGACAACGTTTTTGTCAATTAAATTATATATACCTAAATCCTAGAAACATGATCAATTTAAATTACGGTTCCTCAAGTACAGTTTTTCATCTATTTAAAGTTACTTGGTTATAAGTGGGGACGGTACCTAATGCAGTATTCTCAAACCTCTCTTATTGGTTGAAGTGATCAATTTCCTTATCTATATAGTTCTTCGTGTATGTCTATTTCTATATTAGAAGTGTTTCGTTTTTTCGTAAGTAATGCATTGTTTCCTATCCTTTTCATTTTGCTGTGTATGTCATATTTGATTTGTCCTTGTAGTTGCTCTTGTGAATTTTACAATAAATATAGTATATATTTACTTTTAATTATTTTTTATCGGGTGATAGTCTGCCGGCAAGACACCTTGTATAAACAATAAATAATTATGTCAGTCAACGTATCGAGTAATATTTAATTTGTCGTCATGACGATGACCTTTAATCGTTTGACCTTTACTACAAATGATTTTCAGCTGTCTGATGAAGGATCACAGAATGAACCCTTCGCTCCCACTCTCGTCTCCAAAACAGAACAACGTAAGAAGGCTGCGGAAGAAGGTCTCATGTCTGGTTTAGGTCCACCGTCGATTCTTCAAGTAGGTGTCACCCGAGCTTCTCTTTTGGAAATGTATTCATTTTTAACCATATTTAACACTTTTAGTACCTATTAATAGTACACATATTTTAATTGTCCTTTCGTAACTTGTGTGCAGTATGTTGACTTTCGCTCATACGGTTTTAATCCTACATGTTAACAGCTAATGCAGATATATCTCAAAGGTTTGTTGATCATTTTCCGTTATACATTTCAGCATGTATGCATGAAATTTTATCAGTAATAATTTACACTATACTATTTATCCTGCCATATACTCTGTTAGAGTGAATTATTTGTTGTCAGTATTTTGAAATGTATAACTACTTTCGAATTGAATAATAATCATATTTTTATGAATTAACATATTCAATGATAATTTACTGATAATGATTTCCAAAATTCAAAAGCGAAGTTCTAGTAATTAAAAGTTAAGTTAATAATATTTTTAAAGAATTTTAAAGATTAGGAAATAGCTTATTTTATTTAAGAAATAAAATAAAATAAAAATAAATAAATATTTTTTTTGTGGGGTACAAAACGCATGCAGATATACCCAAGCTGTACTTTCACTTTCGTGCATTATACATTCTATATAATTTGTTTTAAATGTATTTTAGTCGTTATATACTTATAATTTGCACCAAACTTGTAACTTATATCTACAAATCTTTCTGAATAGAAATAGTCAGAAATTATTTTCTTAAACAGTCATTAAAAATATTATCATTTTAAATATACATTCATTTTGTTTTATTTGTAAATTATTCAAATATTTCGATCTTTTTTATATCCAGCGTTTTTAAATTATTTTTTAGTGTCATGTCACTGTGGTCATACTATATTGAGAGTAATCCTGAATTATAGAAACGGAATTTAAATTTTCTTGACAGTTTATGACACTCTAAGTAGATAATGTTCCATTTGATCATCCACGTGTTCCACAATTGCCTTTTTGCAGTACCACCGCGAGTCGGAACACCCCACACAAAATCCGGCATTGTCCGCTGCCGAAGCCGCGGCTGCACAGGTGCTCAACCTAGACGCTGGTTCTGTGTGTGAATTCTGCGGAAATGTGGTTCCCCAACTGCCGTCCCTGGAAGACCAGGCTAGCGGGCCGCCGGAGGAACAGTTCTGCTGCGCCGAGTACCGGAACTTGCTCCAGTTTGCTCTAACACACCCACTCAATCAGGGTAATATATTACAATAAAAAATAATCTACATTAATTAATGTGTGGTTATCGATTGAAAAAGTTATATTGTTGATCTTTGGAGCAGAAAGACTATAGAGCTTTACAGGAGTCGTTTTAAGTTTCTTTTAAATTTTCACAGAAAGTTTTTTAATTTATTTATATCGGATAAATTAACTTTATATCTTAGCCTCACCGACACACTTCGCAATATTAGAATTTCAAAGTTGTTATTTATTTGTATTATTGACATGACCTTATGTCGGAACCACAAAGATAAAGAAGTGAAAATATATTGAAATCATTTTATTTACAATAATTCTAGAAGAAATTATTTATTCTTTGAGATACTTGTTTCAGTAATAAAAGATGAAGAGCCCGGAAATTTGAAGCCCTCTCCACCTCACGTTGTTAAGAAAGCAAAGAGAGATCCCAATGATTCGGCCGATAAAAGGTACCATACAATATACTTCCTGCCTTGCGCGCTCATTATAAGGACATTTTTTAAACTTCTAGTTAAAATAATTATTGAGTACTCATAAGATAGTCATATCTTATGTTGACCTATCTATGTTTTCAGAATGCGAGATCGTTTGATTGCTCAACAACTCGCCAGGCAACAAGCAGCTGCAATGGCAGCGCTGCAGTCAACTCATGCCTCAGGTAATTTTTTCTTATCATACTTAATAATAACTCATCTAAACAAAAAAATATGTACATGGACTTAAATTAGGAATTGTCTACAGTCTTCTTCCGTTTTTATAAGAATAATTCTGTTCATTATTTCACTGTTTTCAAGTCAAAGGTAATGTAACTACTATATTTGTCTGAAGATAAATATATTTACTAAAAGTGCTCTGTCAAGACAACAATACCATTTTATTATCATCTCTCCATGATGGTTTCCGAATTTCAGCCCCTTCTAATAAAAGTGGTAATCTGTTATTGGATAAAACCGGTAACTCATCACAGCCTCAAGTCGAGAAAGGTGTGACATTACTTTAATTCGTAGATTTTGGTGTTATAGACTTGTGACATGTTATAGATACAGTTTTGTAGATGTTCTCATTTTTTCTAATATGTCTACATATGTGTTCTAGACATATTTATTTATCTATGAATAATTTTATACGATATGTTGCACTACATATATCTTTATATTGAGTTTGTAGAATTTGTTGGTTTACACTTCAAAATTAAGTAGTAATGTATTTTCCTAGTTTACACTAATCAAGGGCTTATTGAAATTATTTTATACCTATTTATTTTAATGGCTTAATTTCCTTTATTTATAACTATTCAATATTTGTGTTATGCCAACTTGTATAAAAGCTGAATATTGATTGATAGACAGATAATATTATGATTCCAGTTTCATCACCTACTCTTTCATCTGCAAGAAATCTCCCTTCTGGTTTGGAGAGTAAGATATCTAGAAAAAATTTTTTCTTACACTTATGAGAAGCTTTATGTAGTCTTGTAAATATATTTATTCATATATACAAAATGATTCTATACATCCCTGTTCCACAATTCCTTCAATCATTTGTGTCAAATGCACCTGTTCATACTATTTATTTATATTTGTTATATAGCACACGAAACCATTATTTTGTTCTTTGTATATAATAGTCTAATGATCTTTTTTAACTTTGGGATACCATAAACTTAATAATCAACAATACGTAAAAAATACTTTACTGTTGCCTAATTGAATGTGAATGAAAATTAATGAAACATTTAAAAATGTGTTTTTAAATATTTATTTTGTGAATACTATCATTAAATTTCTTTCAATGTTAAATTTTGAATTTAATGAAAGATAACCATTAAAAATTATATAGATATAAATGTGTTGGTTAAATAAATTTTATAAACATGTTAGTAATTATAAGAATTTATGTATGTTAATTGTATATGTATATTAAAATTAACTTATCTTATCACACACACCATAAATTACATAAAATTATTACCCGTAATATTTATCAGTGTTAGCTTAAATAACATGTTACTAATTATTTTGAAATATTGTATTTCTCTATTATAATTGAATTAATTATTCAATTTATCATCTTTCGCTGCTACCAGCTACCTCTCCCTCCAAACTGTTGCAACCTAGCACTGGACCATCTCAAGATATTACTAACAGCAGTAACTCCGCTGTACATTTCACTCAACATCATAATATGGCGGCAGAATCCGCTGTACCGGCAAAATTCTTAATCGATCGTAAGACGTAGTCTTTGATAAATCACCTTAGCATACGTCATCATAGCTTCCACGGGGCACATGCCCCCATTCCTCTGATTACTCAATGTTGTTTTCTATTCACACGTTGACATCTTTTTTATCTTTAACTTTTGCACATAACTTGATTTAGTGGTCGGTTTGATCCAATACACGGGTTTATAGAGTAATGAACAAATAAAAGGATTTGTCTTTCTTTTGAAATTTATATTTGGAATATCAATTTTATAAAGAGAGAGAAACCTTCTGTTTATTTTTAATTAAAATTTTGTTTTATATCAATGTTGATATAACTATATTTAAAATCCTAATACATCATTTAAAATTTATATTTAGTATGTAAACTACTTTTTGCTTTGCTATAAAAAGAGTTTTTTTTATAAGAGTTTATATGTTTGTTCGAAGTTATTATTATCACACTTATCATCTTTTATTTGTTTACTCATTTTTATAGTTCTTCAATTTCCTCATCAGAACAAGATGGCGTGTTTATTATTATACCAACAATTAAATAATTTTATTTGGTGTTTTACTTTTATCTATTACTAACATATATTATATGTTTGCGCTTGTCAAGATGTATATCAAGGAAAAGTAGTTATTATTATTGTGTAATTGAATATTATCTATTTGGTTTATATACTGATATAAACAATTTCAAATATTGGACATTTCAATTAGTTGTTTTGTATATAAAATAGATTACTAACATTAAGACAAAATAATTGCGGATTATAATTTATTCCTTATAATCGTGAGTTGTGTTTAATTCTATAGATTTTTCCTTTAACAGCTCCTGTGGCACGAACTGATCACATCCCCGAGCAAAAGTGTAAGTATTTAAATATTTTATTCTCTATATCTAAAATAAATAGAATATCTCCCAACTTAGGAAATTTTAATTCAAATATTCTATTAAAATATTTGTAAAGCCAAAATGGCAAAAGTATGTTAGCTCATACCACAAAAAAAATACACCATAAATTGTGTTAAGTCTTACAAAACTATTTTCTGATTTGTGCTAACTACGTATTAATATGATTTTAAAAAACGTAGATAGCATAAATCAGAAAATAGTTTTGTAAGAGCTAACGCAATTGATGGTATATAATTTTTTTGTGGTATTAGCTAACACACTCTGCTATTTTGGCTTTAAAAATAATATCACAGTTTTTTTGCTGCATTCATTATTAATTGTATTAGTATTCTATATTTTAAAAACAACGTAATGCATATTTACGTTCAATAAAAGGATAGTAAATTCAAGTAAAACACAAAGAATAGTAATAATAATTGATTTTTAAATCACGGAAGTTACATGTACATATTTACAATCTTTTACAACACACCCAAACTGTCGTGGCTTGCGCGCATAGAAAATCGATCGATTTTTAAGACAATGAACAGTAAAACTGGCAAACGTGTTCTTATATCTGTGCACTTTGGACCATTATATAGTTTATTTCTAAATCTATATAAGTTGATAAAATAAGTCACCATGCGTAGAAATTGCTTCCAATTTTAGAATACTAAGTATCTAAGTAACTAATACTGATATATCTACTGATATATAATTTCACAATCCATGTAACTCATTCCTTTTTATGTAAACCTCGAATTTGAAGTTTATTGATGGTATAGTTTTCATTAGTACGTTTGTAATGTTAAAAAAAATTATGTAAAATGATCGTTTTACGACCAATTTTAGATCAAAATCTAAATAAATTTACATTTTTATTTAATTTTATTCAAATACAGCCAATTTCTTATATATATTGAAAAATTATCAAACTCGGTTGAAGTTTAGGGGTAATAATTAGGTCTGATGAAGAATAATTGAAGAATTTGCGATTTTTGACAGTCTATAACTAAAGATTTATAAAAGATATCAACGTGAAATTTGGAACACTGATAGAGTTGCGACGGCTCTATTTAACGCATATAAAATTATGTCGACACCTCTTACAGTTTTTTATGAAGACTGTGTCAAAAATGCCTCTTTTGTGAATATCCTAAAATACCTAGTGTGTAGGTCATGCCCTCAAGTTCTTAAACATTGAGCTAACAACCTACTGCCGTAGGTTTAAATACTTGACGCAATACACTAATTATTTGCAATCTTTGTGTTGACAGTGGCTCGACAGATGAAAACTATCAACTATCAACTCTCGAACATGAAATGTTACGAGGAAGGCTGGACACTGCGTGCTCCCAGCCCTCTTGTCGAGGACGAAATATCACCTGTATTTGAGATTGACCTTGACGGTATTGACGCCATGGCCGAGGCAATGGGAATGAGTCCACGTCTACCACCCAGCGGTGTCATCAACAAGTTCCATGTCAATGGACGCAAGTTTCTCACACTTTTCATGGATGGTACTGGAAACGTCTTGTATCCTTTTTTCTTCATCGTTGAGTTGAGTATCTGTTTGAAATTAACCCACCTTACAGTACTTTGAAATGATTTTAAACTAAAAAAAATAGTTGACTGAACAAAAAAATCAGAAAGCATTTATTCACAACCTATATTGATGGCACAAGAAATGCTTTAAGCGATACTGTTGTTCTTTCTATGTTATAATCCTTGACATAGAATTGCGTGAAATGGTTTAACAGTTATCCATCTGGTAACTGTGCCATGGTCATCTCCCGTGGTGCGGAACTAGGTCATGTCACCTACATAATCAATCCTGATACGATGGACCCACACGTATCGCCGCTCGCGGTTCTGGATTCATGTGGACGAGGAACATTCTTCTATCAGAACGGCAAAATGCGGTAAGATTCTTCGGCAAAATTTAGAAACATACATTGAAAATCAAATCAATGAAAATATAGTTGATTTTTATCAACTTTTGATACTGCAACAGTGCCCCAAACTGTCAATGTCCTTAATTCCCATCTCTGTTTATCTGCAGTATATGCTATGACCAGTTGATGGGAGTAGAATTGAACCAGAATAACTGTCAACGTCGTCAATGGATGTGGGAAGGTGGACCGCACACTCATGCACCCCCTTTTCAGCCAATATGCTTCGCTCTCAATCGACATATTGGAGTGCGGGTCACCAGCCGGGATAGTGTTCTCATCTGCTTCACTGCCAGCAGTCGCCAATGTCGTCTTAATGCCGGCGCAAAACTCCGAGTAACTACTTCCTTATATTGTAGATTTCTATGATACAGTATTCCAAAATCGTATCAAAATCCGTCACTAGAGCTTTATTCTTTCATGTAACCTGCAGCTGTCAAATCCTGCCTCTCTGGACGTTGTTCTTAACGCACTGAGACAGGACGCCTTTGAGCTCGAACAGATTCGACATCAGGTAAGGATCACTTTGGAGCGTGCTGGTAACCTGGTCCGCTATCCACACCACCCCCGACCAGAGAAGCTGTCCATGCCGCGCCATTTGGATTCCGAGGGAAGGCGGTTGGAGATGACCACCAGAGCGGGCAGCAAGGCGGAGACTGTGGGTGCAGCCTCCCTTCAGCAACAAACCACTCACCGATTCTCGCTTGTGTCGGGTTCAACTTAAGTTTTCACTGATAAGTCAACCGTAGATAAAAGTCTTGTGAATTCAAGTGTGATTCTCGTAAAAGTTAGAACACAATCAAGTTATAAATTTAATTATAAATAATAAAATTAAAATAATAATAGCTTGTGTTAATATCTTGTTTTCTTTTCGCGTTAGAAATAAGTTGTTCTAATAGAAGTTTTACAATCAAACAATATCATTAATTTAATCACTGTCAATGGTTTAAATGTTGTGTGAACATATTGTTAGTTTTTGGCTACTCTGACTTATTGTTTTTTGTCATATTTATAAATGGGAGGTTTTATTATTTTTCATCTGACGCTTGTATACTCCTCGTTTTATTCTCAATGTGTAGATTCAATTACTTGGTGATTGTTGAAATGTCAAGATTCTTGGATACATTGACCATCAATTACTTAACTACCTATCTTATTTTTATATTGTCGTAAAGAATATACATTATTATCAGATTATGGATTTTTAAGACAGCAATTTTTTCGGTCATATCTAAATTCACACTTAACACATGATGTTATTAATAATTTATTCTATTTCGTAATAAACACTAACATGTACTATAATTGTACTCACAAAATTAACACTTTTTTTACAATTATTATTGATTTTACTGATTGCTTCAATTTGATATTGCTTTGTAAATATAATTATATAACAATTTGTCATTTTTTGAATAGACTGATAAAAATTTTGATAAATAATATTTAATGTATAAATTTTTAATAGAGTTTATATTAATTCGTTTAAAAACAATTAAGAAAATAATTTATTTGTATAACACGTACAATTTTATATAAAAAGATACAAAAGTTTAGATAAACATTGAAACATCCAAAAGAATAATAGTTAAATAATTTATGGGTGTAACGAAATTTTCAACAAACCTTGGCCATGTGCACATTTTCTGCCCGTCGAAATTATGTTACTATTTTTCATTTTTGAAAATCACAGACATCGAAATTTAGCAGAGACAAATAAGTGTATGTTACCAAAATAAGGACACTCCAATATTAGTGAATTTTAATGAACTACTTGTAAAACTGTTTTTAAACTATAAATCTTTACATGAGGATGTATTTTTATTTTATTTAAACAGTTTTAATTAGAATCCTTTCCCTCGTATTATTTGCTTCATTATTATGCTGTTTCAAAATACAGTAAAATATTATTTTATTTAATGAAATTGGATTAATTGTATATCGAGCTATAGCCAATAATCAAAGACAGTCGTGATATATAATTGTCAAATTTGTATTTTATGAATTACTTCTGATTAATATTTTAATATCTGATTTTTCAAAGTGTTACTTTTATTACTTTATAATACCATTTTTACAATATGTCCAAATAGAAAACTTAAAATAAAAGTCATCACTATACTCAAGTTACATATATTTTTCTAATTATATAAAAAAATGTGCTTCTTGCAATTCAGACATGAAGAAAATAGATATAATATATTTCTATAAGAAGACAAAATGAGTAATTTATTTTGACATTCAATGACAATAGATAAATATCTCTAATGACCAATACCTATAACACAGTTGGATCAAACTACATATACAAAGATGTACACAAGGTAGTTAAATGGAAATATGAAAAGGCGCATGATATGGACTCTGGTAGCGTCCATCTTAGGTTTCCTGTGAAAGACGTCAATGTTATACTACACTGCACAATGTGAAAATGGTTGATAACGGGTTAGTTGTACCTTGCTTTGGATTTATATGAACACTGAGAGTAAGGTTGCTTTAAATTAAATATCAGCGTCAATACAAGGTGTTTATGTGGGGGGGGGGCAATGTGATAGGAGCTACCAGTGATATAAAATAAAGAGATCCATTTTATAGATATTTGTCTACGTTTGCCTAAAGCGTCTCATGTACCCACCGCTGAAGACACCCCTGATGATAGGGACTTAATAATGAATGAATAAAGAAATAATAATTCTTAAAATAAATATATTATATACTCTCGAGTTGAATCTGTTTATAAATAGACCTACTACTTTAAAATACATAGATTGAAAATAATGAAATAGAGTTAAATTGTGATTGTACAGCTTGATTGAGAACAGTATAACGTCCCTTATCTATGAAGGTCTAACCATTCCTTACTACTAGAGGATTACTAATAATAGTAATTAAATATATTAATATGTACAAAAATAACACTGTTGTGACTAAATATGACTGAACATAATATTGCAGGTGATTGATTAACATGCCAATTCGAAAGCTCAGCTAGTTTCGATCATTTGTGCGAGTAGTTGGATCATGTTGGGCGTGGCATTGACGTTTTGTTTGGTTGCCAGGACCAAGTCCTCACCTAAATGAAAATATAGAGTGGATACTAGGACCTGAGTGGCCTCTTTGATGCCTTTGCTCTTTTCACCACCGCAAAGAGAAAGCAGAAGACGACACATTTCCGGCTGCACATGAAGGAGAACCAGTTTTGGTTTGTGGGGGCACACGGCGTCCGCTAAGGAAGCCAACTTGCGGATCATGTCTGGTTTGACACGAGGATTGCCTGCTGACACTGTTTGCACGAAGGCTTGCAACAACTGTCCGCCCTCTGAAATAGAAAATATTATTTTTAAATATGATATCAACTGACATGACTCTAAAAGAGTTTCCGATCAAAACAAGAGCATTTGTTAAAAAGCGTTATATTTTAGTCCGTTATTTTATCGCAGGGAAATTTATTTTCTTCAATCTATGTGATCCTTTAAAATCAATTGGTAATCAAAATTAAATTAAATGATTTAAATATTATTATAGATTCTATTTTACAGAAAAAAATAGTGTAAAACAATAGTGTAAAACAATAGTGTAAAGTAGTGTAAAACAATTGTGTAAAGTAGTGTAAAACAATAGTATAAAATAGTGTAAAGCAATAATGTAAAGCAATTGTGTAAAGTAGTGTAAAGTAGTGTAAAGCAATAGTGTAAAATAGTGTAAAGCAATAGTGTAAAGTAGTGTAAAGCAATAGTGTAAAATAGTGTAAAGCAATTGTGTAAAGTAGTGTAAAAAAATAGTGAAAAGTAGTGTAAAACAATTGTGTAAAGTAGTGTAAAACAATAGTGTAAAGTAGTGTAAAACAATAGTGTAAAGTTGTGTAAAGTAGTGTAAAACAATAGTGTAAAGTTGTGTAAAGTAGTGTAAAGCAATAGTGTAAAGTAATGTAAAGCAATAGTGTAAAGTAGTGTAAAGCAATAGTGTAAAGTATTGTAAAGCAATAGTGTAAAATAGTGTAAAGCAATTGTGTAAAGTAGTGTAAAAAAATAGTGTAAAGTAGTGTAAAACAATTGTGTAAAGTAATGTAAAACAATAGTGTAAAGTAGTGTAAAACAATAGTGTAAAGTAGTGTAAAGCAATAGTGTAAAGTAATTTAAAGCAATAGTGTAAAGTAGTGTAAAGCAATAGTGTAAAGTAGTGTAAAGCAATAGTGTAAAGTAGTGTAAAATTTTACCTATCTCATTGATAAAATCGTCGAGTAGTCCTGATGCCAGTGTGACCATCTCCTGATTGTTGCTGGCTAGGTTTTGTGCAGTGTTTTGGACAACTCGCGTGAGAACAGGAAGAATGTGACCGCTAACTATAGGAATTATTGACTGCAAAGACTCCAGTGCGTGTAATTTAACTTTGCTGTTCGAGTCCAGCATTCGAGGAATAAAATTATCGAAGATCTGTAGAATTCAAATCGGCAAGATTATTCACAATATTTAAAAAACAAAAAAATTGTTTAGGAATGGCCTAATCATTTAACGATTTGAATATTCTATAATTTTTTTAAATAATAATTTAAAGCTTTTAAAGACAACGTATTCAGCGGTTTATTATAAATATGAGTTATGAGTTAATTATTATGAGTTAAATAAATAAATAAATTATCTGACTAAAATTTTTAATGATTCAACAAACTCATATTAAAACATAATTATAACGTGATTCTTCAAAAGTTAGGTATCAAAATTTATTAAATTTGCTGACAACGTAATTTTTCAGTATAGGAGTAGTGACTCCGGTTATTAAGCAAACTGACCGCGGTTGTTTAATTATTAGAATTATGATTAATTGTGACAAATAAATAATTTAATTCATTTTACAACGGTAGTGTGAAAAAGTTACCTTGACAATATTCTGATTTACGATAGCATGTGAGCTTTCACACCATGTGACTAATTCAGTGATTGCGTCATATCGTTCTCTCCAATCATTGGCTCCTAGTGAACTTGTTAATCGTCTGACGTCATCCATTAGCGAATCAGACATTCGCACTCCAGCTTTTTGTTTCGCCTTCCCTCCAGGAGAAGGACCTACATTTGAAATGGGTACAACTACGTCCGGAATACTACCTGCAGATCCGCCCCTATTCAAGGAGTTGCCACGGCGTAGACTTGCCGACGAAGCGCAGCTTGGAGGATCTCCTAAACCCTGTTGAACAAAATATACATTATTTAATCGACTTTCTACTGACATTTTATGAGTAGTAAGTTGTGTAAATTCCTAATTATTATTTTAGTCTACTCTGCGATATTAAAATATCACTTCTAAAACATTTAATTTATACACCTTTAATCGTAAATTGTCGATTATTTCTTTGATATTTCTCCAAGTGCTTTCTGGAATGTATTTTGTTGAAACCGCATCAAAATCAGGATGACCAATCAACTGACTGAAGATTTTCCGTCCATAAAATCTGTAAAGGTTGTCAACAGAGTTTTGGTAAAAATAAGCAATTCAGTCTGTCTAACAATATTATTCCGTACCTAGTCTCCGGCTTTCCCTCCAACACAAACTGTGCCGCCGACACCAACAATCTATCAGTAATGTCCTTCGCACCTGAAAGAACTTTTTGAGGCCCCAGAGTCTCTGCCAACGTGCACATGTGTTGAGCAGCAGCTCGACGAACAACCAGATTTTTGTGGTTAACCCCACCCATCACTAATGTAATCATTGCTCTGGGAGCTGACACTCCACTAATCATCGCCTCTATACCTCGATCAACGTCCTCACAGATGAAACCGCTCGTCTCACCGGTCTTGTGCAAGAGTATACGCCCAAGATGATCGGCTTCTGGATCTAGGCGACGACGGAGGCAGACGAAGAGTTCAGTCACGGTTTGGATTGCTGCTCGTGACACCTGAAGATAAAAAAGTTAGTTGAAACATTTTAGTGGTGACTAATGAAACAATTATCTAAAGTGAAATGATTATTCAAAAGTGCTCTGTTTACAATAATTAAAGTAATTACATTTTAATGTTCTAGACTGTTTTAATATAATTAAATGTGACGAGATAAATTATTTTTTCAAACCTGCGAACGCAAATTCTTGCATTCTTGGCCAACTGCCAGAGTGAGGGAATGCATTTCTGGACCAGCCAGAGTTTCTGGATACTTATTGGCTAATTCTCGAATACTGGCGAGAGCATCACACTTTATCTGCCAATCAGAATTACTCAAGTTCGATAGAGCTTGACTCAACGTTCTATCCGGATTGCTGATAATGCCGGGTGAGGAATATGTTGACCTTAAGGAGATAAAGTGAAACAATATTTAAAATTGTGATGTTATATCTTTAGTGTTTTCATTAAATACATAATATTTCCAATTGTAATTGTAGTCTTTTGAAAATAAAGTAACTGGTAGGATTTTACTTATGTGTATCAAAGGTAATTTAATGTGTCTACTTTATTAAATAATTGCCCAATAAACATTAACAAACCATTAAAAAATGGATGTCTTGTAATCTAATGAAGATAACTGTAATACTAACGTTTATGGCAATAAAAACACTATAGATCAAAGTACAAAGCTATATGGTTTATATGGTTTCAGTCTGTTTCGTATTTATAAAAAAATTAGAAATCAAATCTAATTTAAATTACTCTACCTATTCATTTTGAAAAAAATCTTTAAAAAATATTATCGTATATCAATTTATATTTTAACATTATCCTTTTTACATTATATATTTTATATTTATTTATATATATTTTACATTACTTTAAAGAAATCTAGATCAATAAAGAACTTGTAAGTGTGATACAGGTATTTGTGCACTAATGTCAAAATGATATAATTCAAACCTTAACTTTGTAAAAATATAATTTACTATGGATTATTATGTCATGCAATCATTTCATCATAAAAAAATCCAATATAAATAACAATTAACAACTTTAACTGCAACTGTTTTTTCAAAATATAAATAGTTTATAATGAAGTAATTGGAATGTTATTTGTAGTCTTAATGAAAACACTGAACTACCATTTTTAAGTAAAAACTATCTATGCATTTAATGTATAAAGCGAAGCTGAATAGGTTATAAAATTAAGAACAGTTCATTTGATTTTCAATAAATGATCAATAACTAATATATTATTGATTTACTATACTAATATTTACAACTAAATACTACATTTTAAAACTTAATAGGACCTTTCGATTTTTTTATTAAAAAATTGAAATTTGGTTTTTAAATTTATATAAAATAGTTAAAAATAAATTTCATTTTTCAGAATTAGCGCTAAAACAGTGGAAACAATATCTACACTGTGCTTCAGTTATATGTATAATCTTGTTAGAAGCACAAAAACTACCCTACATTCTTTTCATTGAATTTTTGGCGGGAGTCTGGTATGGCTAGACAGTTAGTTGGAACATTAAAAGCTTACTTGGCTGAATTTCGTTGATATTTCAGTCTATAAAATTAGAGCACAAAATTATGTTACGTAATTATCGAAAAATTTACGATTACAAATAAAATAAAATTACAAAATTCGTCAGTATACAAAAGTCATAAAGACCACCAATAAAAGATAGCATTGTCCTCTTGATTGTATACTTACTCTAGTTTGGGTTTTGATCTATATTTTGAGGCACCCAAATCTCCTGCTGAAGATGGTTTCTGACGATTAAGAGTTTCTTTATTGGACGGAACTAGAAAAATTAGAATAAATGAGTTGCATAAAATTTACAACATTTTATGTCTTTTAAGACCTCATTCAAAAGATTCAATAAATTTAGGTAATTTATAATCCCGCTATAATGCAAACTTAAAAGGGGCTTTGCGTTATAACCCAAAGTACGAGATAATATAGTTTCTTTATAACCAAAAAGACCAGATAAAATGGGGTGCGTTATAACCAAAAGGACCAGATAATATGGGGTGCGTTATAACCAAAAATACCAGATTATATGGGGTGCGTTATAACCAAAAGGACCAGATAATATTATGGGGTGCGTTATAACCAAAAAGACCAGATTATATAAGGTGCGTTCTAACCAAAAGGACCAGATAATATAGGTGCGTTATAACAAAAAAAGACCAGATAATATGGGGTGCGTTATAACTAAAAGTAAATTAAAGATAGAAAATTAAATATAGGAATAATTTAATCATGAACTGTTTTTAGACGTTATATTTGTACATAAAATCATTAATGAAGAAGTTAGAACCAAACCCCATATTGATTAAATATATCAAATTAAGCATAATTTTAATACACAAAAGTTTTGCGAAAAATCCTGTTATCAATTATTGGATTAAAAATTTCACGGACAATGAAAACAATGAATACACCAAGATGATTCAGTCAAATATTGACAACGCCACAAAAGATTCTTGCAGAGAATTTGTATTTCTAAAATTTACCAACCAGTCCAGATCTCATGATCAGTTGGTAAAAGGGAGGTACAATAATTAGAGATATACTATATACATGAATGAAATTTATATATGAATTTGGAATGGTTGAGAGTTAAAGAAAATCCAATTAGGAAGACAGCATCCGGGCACCCCACTAGTCAAACAGGCTTTCTTCAAGCTTCACCGAGCACTGAGTTGAGGAGGATTTAGTTTAGAGCTTGACCTAGTTCTTGGACCACATGGGTGGATGAGAGCAGCCAGGCTTTTTGGTTCTCCAATTATATCGATTTCTTTAGCGAGTTGTTTTCGGGTACTGAAACGGCGAGCTTCTGGAATTGTCTATATCAGTTGACCAAAAAGAGGTGCAGTAAAAGTTCTTCTTCTTCACTGTTGGAATTTTCAGCCCCATTTCCGACCTCAAACAGCCATTCTTTGAGCACGGTTTTGACTTATGATTTGAATTTAGTAGAGAAAGTGGACTGATCATATAGTTTATATTTTGTTAAAGTTCACTAGCTTCACCACCTACAATAAAGTTCAACAACGAATTACTTTAAACGAACTCCTGCTCTTTTTGGAAGGACGAAGTATTATACCCTCTTGTTGCAGAATCAACATAAACTATACTACTAATGAAATTAAGGATAACTCCCACACTCTCTAGAGAACAAATGAGCTTCTTTATCTTCGGTTATCACGAATGGCTCCAACGATTGACACGATTAAAGATTTCACCAACAAGGCCATGGTGGAGTTAATTCCTATAAAGTGGGGCCAAATGACACTGTGGAACATATTTTGAGCGAAATTGATTAACATTCAAGGTTGATGATGCATCAGTATCGCTCAAGAGAATACATGAACATATTGAACGTGTTTGAAAGATATCGTTATAGCCTCGTTGACACCATCATAACATGAAGTATTTTTTGAAATATATCATTTAAAGATGTTTTTTGCTTTTCGATCATTTTTTCCTTCTGTCAAATCAGTACAAGTTTTTTTATTTCGTTGTGTGATTTCTGCATGTGTTTTTACTTACGGTTTAACATTAAAGAAGGACAGATTCACTTAAATAACACATTTTTCAAAACTGTATTCACGTGAAATATTAATTAATATAGAATTATAGAAATGTGGTTATACATCAGGGATTTTGGTAATTCATTTAGCAATTTAGTTATGTTTAACTCCAAGTTCATTATAGTGGGATTATATTGTAGTAGATCAAAAAAGCTATAATTAAGTAAAACACTATAAAAATAATTGTTTTAAATATAAAATCAATTCATCTATACATTCATTGAGAGTCTCTCCATCGTGACCGTTGTAGCTGATTCTTCGGAGAGTTTCTTTTTCTCTTTCTTCCGCTTCTAGACGACGTTTTTCTAACTGAAAGAAGAAAATTAGTACAATGTAAACTAAATTTTTATAAACAAAACAGTTCTATTCTAAATTAGAATACATGGATTTATTAATCTTCTTTGTTTTAAATATATGAAAATAGAATTACTCCCCATTGAAATAAAACAACACAGTATTGGTATTGAAAATGTGTTGAAAACCATATCTTACATTGTTCTCTTTCTGCTTGTTATCGAGTTCGTGTTGTTTCTTGCGTGTTTTACTGATGAGGGAGTCTTGAAAGAATCTGGACTTGTTTGGAGACATGCTCTCCTCCTAAGTCGGCCAACAATTAACAACAATTATTTTTAATAAAATGATTCACACTTATAATAAGAAATGTTCTTTTAACTTATTTATTAAACTTACATAGATAACAAGTTTAATTCTGATATTGGTTTAAAGAACAACGTTCTGGTTTTTGGAATTTTCCCTTTTTATATAATATAACTAATATCAAAATTTATTTGTCTTGAACAGTAACTGAACAAATGCTTTTTTTAAATTACAAAATATAAAGTGTAAAAAATAGTTAAAAAAGCAGTTTTGACCATCGAGGATGTGGTGCTCGGATGAGTCCGAAATAGGACGAAACCTTACTGATGATTTTCTTTATGTGTGGACTTTATCGTATAAGGTAAATATGTTAAAATACTTTTTAAAGATATCTATATACAAATATATTGAATATAAAATTAGTAGATTTTACACCCGAAAGAAATAATTCAAGAAATAAAGGAGCATTTGTCTGACCTCTTCAGCATATCGATCAGTATAATCATCATACTCTAAAGAGTAACTGTCGGTAAAATGTGGACGCTGCGAGAATCGATGATCCGCAGGTAAACTTGGTCTTCCTCTTCGATCGTCGGTAACCTCACTCCCATAAACTGAAAATATGAATGAAAATATTGTGAAAATAAAATATGAAGGGAAGATTGTGCACACTAAAATATGAAGGGAAGATTGTACTGACTAAAACATGGAGGGAAGATTGTGCACATTATAATATGAAGGGAAGATTGTGCACACTATAATATGAAGGGAAGTTTGTGCTGACTAAAACATGAAGGGAAGATTGTGCACATTAAAATATGAAGGGAAGATTGTGCACTCTATAATATGAAGAGAAGATTTTGCACACTATAATATGAAGGGAAGTTTGTGCACACTATAATATGAAGGGAAGATTGTGCACACTATAATATGAAGGGAAGATTGTGCACTCTATAATATGAAGGGAAGTTTGTGCACACTATAATATGAAAGGGAAGATTGTGCACACTATAATATGAAGGGAAGATTGTACTGACTAAAACATGGAGGGAAGATTGTGCACATTATAATATGAAGGGAAGATTGTGCACACTATAATATGAAGGGAAGTTTGTGCACACTATAATATGAAGAGAAGTTTTTGCACACTATAATATGAAGGGAAGATTGTGCACTCTATAATATGAAGGGAAGTTTTTGCACACTATAATATGAAGAGAAGATTGTGCTAACTAAAATAGGAAGGGAAGATTGTGCTGACTAAAATATGAAGGGAAGATTGTGAGCATTAAAATGTTGAGGAAAGATTTTACATATTAAAATAAAGATGACAAATACAAGTTTTACAACTATATTATGTAACAAAACTTACGCTTGCCTACAACACTCATTTCCACAGCATCTAGACTACTCTTGCTTTGACGCGCATCACTAGATGACCTAATTTGACGAGCTAAAGGAGTCTCCCTGACCATATCTCCTACTAACATGTCCTCAAGATAAAGAGGTACTGAGTTTGGTGCATTGGACGAGGGATTCGTGAGACCTGTGAGACATACAGTGGGGTCATAGTAGCATAAACGTGAAGGAGTGAACAACGAGGACAAATGAAAGAGGGAAATTTAAATGAAGAACAACATGACGGCGTATCCACCTTTAAGTCCACGTTCCCTGCTAGCTGCAGCCCCTCCAGTTCGCCATTCAAAAGAATCGTCATCATCAAAGAATGGCTGATTCATGGATGTAGAAAACTGAATCTCTTGCTCTATTGAAGCTTTCCTGTTAAAAAATTCAATGTTGAATTTTTCTCATTTTGTGAATATACAGTATAATCGTTTAACGTAAAAAAAATAAAAAAAGAATACATTATTATAAAGGAGGATGTGTGATTTAGATGAGATAGTCATAACAATATAAAGGAGGTAACCATGGCTAATGTTTGACTGAACAGTATTTATCAAATTCCAAAATCAAAACAGTTAAAACATTTATTTATTCCTATGTATATAGTAAGACATTTGTCAGTGATTGTAAATGATCAAAACAGTAGAACGTACAGTTGGAACGAACAAGTTAGCGAGCACCAATATTTATTCAGTAAAAGCTATATTCTAAGCTATATAAATGCCAACTTATTGGTTAAAACTATAATCGTTTTTCAACGATGTTTTCTATAGACAATGAATCTCATCGTTGAATCGCATAATGCAAATGTCATTTACAATATTAAGAAATTTTTTGTACACTTCTAGACTTCTAATTGAGCAAACTCTCCATGTATATATTATCTCAGAATTAAGTATCCTATTGTATCTAACAGATCCAAAAGTATGTCCAATAACTCGATATTTTTGTGTGATGAAGTTATCCTATGTTCAATGTTCCAGATAGTCGACAAGACGTCTAAAATATCTAGAATTCAGAGATTTTATGTTCGATACAATTAATGTCGTCTTAATTTCTAATTTCTTAAAGAAACATAGACGATATTTTTCACACGATCTCTATTAAATTTCTAAAAAAATAATATCAAAATAAATAAGTAATATAATAGTAATAGCAATAAGAAACATTACTATGCTATAGACGAACCTTTTAATGTATATTTTATTACATTTTTTACATTAAAATTTAAACAGTGTTTTTATTTTACTTATATTGTAATTTACCTGTAAATGTTGTATTATGTGCCTCTCATCTGACACACACCACCATATTATAGATGTATATTATTAAGTGTGCAATTGGTATTTTAGCACAAATCAAATAAATAGCTCTCTCACACTGGTCCATGATTCATGTTGTTTTGAGGAGTTGCCGGAGCAGAGGAGTAGGGACCAACCCTTTTTTCTGCTTCGGCAAAGACTTTGTTGGCCTTTTTCTTGGACGCAGAACTTCGGATACCAGCGAGAGAACTGCTTATCTGGTCGAATCAATGACAACATTTGTACATATTACACAAAGTTATGTATTGTATTACTTATTACAACACCTTAAAAATACAGAAGATTGGGTCGCAAAAGAATAGGAGGTTGATCGGTATATTGGAATTTATTAGAATCACTATCTCGGAAAAAAGCTATAAATTTACGGTCAAATAATCGCGTTTTATTGAGTGCTAGCTGACTAGTCTTCTTCCATGACTTTTCACGTTAATCATTTTGACCACATTGGATTTTTGTAATTCTTCGAGCTTTGACTTAAAACTTTCAAGCATAGATTGAGCAACACAAACACCAATCAATTGGTCTAAAGAAGTAAGATCCTTCAACAATTACTCTTTTTTCCTTTTTCTGCAAGGCCTTCTTCTTGGCTGATTGAATGTTTTACCATTCCTTCGTGGATTTGACTGTAACTATTTTTTGAAGGGCAGATGCTTCCAAAAACTTCTCATATTTATGTCTCGAGTTCATACTTTAAAGAAACTTTTTAGTGATGGGCTAGTTTTCAGGTTTCCCTCCAAAAAAATGACAGAGATCTTGATGGTTCGTAATGCTTTGATGATCTCATCTGATCAGGAACTTGTTCAAGGAATAACCTCTCTCAACGGATGCACTACCATGGAATATTATATCAGAGCAGCTTTTAACATTTTTGAGTATAACTTGGATCCATCCGCATTCTTGAATGTGAATACTTTCTTTCAGTATTCGTCAACTAGCAAATATTGTGTATTACACAGAATTGTCAGTGAGCATGAACCATGCATCCTGAAAGTGTTGTTTTATGCAGTACACTAGGTACACTATGCAGTACACTATGCAGCTCCTGAACAAGATGTTCGGCATACAAAACAGCACATTCTTTTATCATGAAATTTGGAAAGTTTTGAAAATGGCAGCTTTTTGAGTACCTTGGAAGAACAAGCATTGTAGAACTTTTTGACATAAACATTTTTGGACACATTCAATTATTTATATTTCTTGGCACAAAATAGGTTGGACACATAGAAGAAAAAATATATAGTAAATATTGGAAGAGTAACAGGTCTGCTATACTGTATAGATTGTATACAAATAGATGAAAACATCGGAATAATAATTTTAAAGATATATAAAAACTTTAATATATTTTACATAAATAAATAAACAAAGCTATATATAAATAGAAACAATGCAATAATATTATTAGATGCCTTTGCATATAATATAATAATGTAAGTTAACTATAGGTTATATTAGGTATTATGTTAGCGTTAATAGAATGAAGCAGATCTTGGTCGCTGTTAGATAAGCAATAAAAACAAACCCCTTTAGGAAAGGTGTATGATCCCATCAGTTGGTAGATCGAACTGTTGCTCAAATGACGAGTGGTTCTATACTGAATTAAAGAATGGACAGAACAATCTATCTCGTGGTTGGAGTTCTTTACCCCTCGAAATCATGATTACTCAAAACAATTATTTCAATTGAACGATACAACATAAGGTTTGATAGAACAAAATGTATTGATATACAATGAAACTATCTATTAAATTGTAAAAAGAGGAAATTGAAGAAATCTTCTAGGTAGAAGACTAGATTATTAGATATATGATTACTGATCACAATATGTTAACCAAAAATTAATAAACGGCCGATTTTTTTAATTTAGGTTTAAAAACTGATCCAGTCTTTAAAAATATTTTAAAATATGAAGCCAAAAAATTATTGATATATTTATTACAAAAAGGATAAACAATTGGACAATTATATAACTCTTTAAATAAATCATTTCTCTCTACAAATCTGATACGCATGTTCTAAATTCAATGTATGCATTGCACTCACATCTGAAGTTTCCCCGGATGGTCCTACTTCTCGCTCAACAGAACCAACGCTACTGGTGGCGTCCCCCACAGAGGCTCCTAGAGGTATATTGCCGATAGGTGGTACGGGATCACCTGATCGTCGACTTCGCTTCCCTGCACTGCGGGCCAGAGCTGGCCTCTGGGGTATCAGTGGAGCGGCGTCGTTGTTGCCGGAGATTAGGTCTATAAAAACACCATGAAAAGAATAGTTTGTTTTATTTGGCTCAAATTTAGAAAGTATGTTGGAGATCGTGTAAGTTTATAATTTGATTTTTGGGTTCTTCAAGGTGGTTTTAAAAATAGATACAACATAAATTTATTTTTTAATTCCATAAAATATTTCAAAATAAGAAAACATGGTTAATAAAATCGATTATTTAATCTTACAAAAAATTTGACAATTATTTTTCTCCTTTTACTTAATAACTTGATAATTTGATTGTAGTATAAACAATTTCTTTTTTAAATAGATAGTAAAAGACTGTATAAGTCAGTAAAACATTTCGGTGAAATTTGTAAATAATAAAGAAATTTTCAAAACGATTTGTCGGTAAAATTTTAACAACCAACTTGTATAGGTATTAAGTTCGTATTTCATTATTTATTATAAAAATATTGTTGATTTTTAAATATATGGAAAAAGATTCTTTGGCATATTGTATTCACCATTGTACTGCTTCATACAAACACATATATAAACTTAAAGAATTAAAATATCGTAAAAATTCATTATATGTGACCTCAAAATCCGCGTCGTCACAGTGACGAAAGAACACTATTGATGATGGACTTTAGACTATATCAAGAACTTTTAAATACACAGATTGATTGCATTTAGTGGAACTGAGACATGCGAGCATAAATTTCTATAAATTTAATTCCGTCCATTTCTTTTCTGGACAATTTCCTAAAAAGACACAATAGCTCCTGGTAATCGGTTAACTTTCTCAGTATATACAGCGCATGCAGAACAATGTTGTAGACCTCTTCTTGCGACAAGATAAGAACAGGGTGGATCATATGGAGACTTGAATTCGAACAATGCACTGACGGAAGACACAGGGTTGTACTACAACCCAGTAAGATATCTATTTATCTTAGGAGAGGAGAGCAGGGGAGATTATGTGTACCTACCTACGGCATCGGTTGATCGGGCAATCTGTCGATAGTAGCCGTTAGGGCGCAGGGTCCTCGAAGATCCTGTTGCTTGTTCCTGGGCTGCCTGCTGCTTTGCGTCGTCAAGAGCCTGCAACATAGAGGGAAAGAGAAAGAGTAGGCAGGGTGATGATGTGGAGAAGAGTTGGACCATGATTTCCGGGACTTTCTTGTCTCAACAGAGGAAACTTCCTCTCTAAATCTTAAGAATATAGGACAGTGATATAGGGTCTGTGTAGTGCAGTCTATAGTGAATGGACTAGCCTTCTTTTGCAATACTGAGGTAGGTAGTGTGAAATAGAATGTCCAGAGATTCAGGTACTTGTTTGATTAAGTCACAGAGTGTATACATATTTCACTATGCCTATATGTGGCCGTAAGTCTGGCAGCTGCAGACAATCTTTATAAATTGATGAATTTTGATTCAAAAGTTTTTAGTATCTTATTACAATCAGAGATCACATTTGTTAAAAATGAATCAGTTTGTTTCAAATGAATCTTTAAAAAATCCTTTCAAACATAAATAGATTGTGATTTACCCTCTGGAAGCATTTGCTTAAGTCTAATTTACACAATTAATTAATTCAAAAATATTTTTTAATAGGTTTTTAATAAAGGATTTTTATACAGCCATATTTTTCAGATTATTAACCAGACTAATACGATTTATATATATAATATGGTTATGGTTTTATCGTTTGGTTCAATTGCATAGAGTTCATTGTGATACTGTTGTTAGCATTATTAATTAGGAAGTTCCATATTTAGCCAGAAATTAAATATATTATTTAAAGGGATATTATGATAGAAAACTGTATTCATATTTGACTATGTTAGTCTTGAATAACATCTAGAATTAAAAATAAATGTGATTACACTTGGAAACATATTGTAAATCAGGCGAAATATTATTAAAAAGCAAGTATTCTAACGATTTAAAAAATTATTATTAGTTTTGAAATAAGCCAGTTTTTGGTGAAAAATTTCTTGTTTTCCAGACAACAGCACACGATAATAATAAAAAATAATTTTGAAATTAAGTCTATATTACATAAAGTATAAAATTTCTTACATTGATATTAAGTGAAAAAATTTCCTTATATGTAGTTATACCTCCACCTCCATAGACGTGATAATCATTCAATTGAGCCAAATTCTAACATTTATATAGGAACCTGATTATTATGATGCATGATAGGCATCGTGTTTTGTGCCAAAAAAGAATTAAGTAAAAGAGTGTCATATATAGTGACTATATATAGTGCATGGAAAATGATAATTTCCGCTATATATGTAGAAAGTGGCAAACATTGATGTGTATATGGGTAACAAATAGTGATTTGTGCGTGACAGATTGAAGCACCCTTGGTGCATTCACCTGATCAACGGAGGCTACGCGCTTGGAGCATCGATTTCCTCGGGCATTACCACCCCCAGCCCTGGGGAGTTTGCTTCGTTTGGGCCCTTCTCCAGAATTCTGTAGAGCTGGCTCCGTAGGAGACTTCATGTAGGTTCCGACTGGTTTATTAGTTCGCGTCTGGAGACGTGGAGTGACAGTGTGACAGAAAAACAATATTCTGAGTGTTGCAGCAAGTATTTCGTATATTACTACGTTTCACAAATTGTTCCGGGAAATGAGAAAATAAAATCTAAGTAAAACAAAATCTTTATTGCAAATAAAATCTTGCACTAAATATGTCGATTATTCAAGAACAAAGTAAAGATGTGATCTAAATAATATGTTTCATTACAATACTTCATCTATACAATAAACGTCGAGTGTAATTTAATAATTTCAAAGGTTGCAAAATGAATCCTTCCATCTCTTTAATCTCTAAATTATTAGTTGTATACTTTATTATTTAACGAAATTGCCACAAATTTTTTATCATAGAAGTTTCTGACGAGTGTATTTCGGAGTGAAGTATCAATACATAATGTAGACGTATATATTTCCGTATTCATTTGTTTACACTTTTTTATAATTTCAGTCTTTCCCTGTTCTCTGTAGATTTCTATAATTATCTATAATACTTACGTTAATTGATTAAAACTATTTGGGAAGAAATGTAGGTTTTAAAATTATTTTTTTAATATTTTAATCACTTTCACGTATAGTATTACAGCAATAGTTTTATACAGATGTACTTTTTATCTACCAATTGGACTGCATATTTGAAGTAGCTCTGGAGATCATTAAAAATAGAACTCACCTGAGTAGGACTCACACATCAGTCAGACTACCCAGTATCATGTCATATTACTTAACCAGCCTATGCCTACTCCCCAAACGAAGACACTCCTGCAGCCTACGGTTGCATAATTCACTAGCTATAAGGCAGGATCTCGCTATAGCTACTCAGTAAGAGAATGAGTGCAAGTATGGGTGTACCTGATAATCTGGCATCCCCGTTAGTTTTTCCCAAAAACTTTCTTCTTCAAGGGTATCCCTTTTTTAGACTAAATTATTTATAAGGAATGGACTTAATATTTCATGACAACGTGGGATACATAATATAATTTGAACTGAGATTCTCGAGAATTATTGTTGATCATTGGTGCATTAAGGTTAAAATTTAAGTAAACTTCAAATACAAACTGAATATATTTGAAAAATAGTTCTACCCTTATCATACTCACTTTGAGAAAAATCGTTCAAGAATTCAAACTTGGTATTTTATACAATGTCCCATGCATATTGATTTATTTATTTTTATAAGGTTTATAAAAAAAACTGAAAAAAAGTTGAAATTATGTTTTTTCAATTTATCAAAATTATTGTAATGATAGTTTTATATTTTATTATGGTGGAGAGTGTCAGAAAAACACATAAAAGAGATCTAATATGACGGAGTGTGTCAGAGAGCTAGCACATAAAAATGTTAATTAAATTTTTTAAGAAAGTAAAATAAAAACACTGTATAAAAACTAACTTCTAAGAATGCAATAAATTAAAATTGATTTAAAGTCAATTTAAAATGATATATTAGGTACTTAACAGACGTTTCTCCTTTATCAATATCTAGGCCTATATGTGGTAATAGGCAATTAGCTCTCAGCGAAGCGTATCTATGCTCTGTGGCTATATATATAGGGTACCTCAAATTGGGATAGTTTTTGCATGTCTGTAACTCTAGATATATTCAAGCTATAATAACGAAACATACAATGAGCGTAGTACATAGAATCTTCAAAATGGGAAACGATATGACTAATGGAAGCTTATTAAATGTGGAAAAACATAAATAATCAGATCTCAAATTACACAATATTTCTGAGATATTATACAATTAAGTTGAATTGATACATTAAGTTATAAAATTTGAATTCATATAAAATATTATTTATTAATCTATCTATTTATTTATTTGTTTATTTATTTATATAATCGTTATAATATCTCTATGACATCTTATAAAAATATTATATTATTCTGATTTAAATGATAACATATCTATGTATTATATCGATAAAAAATCTATGGTTTATATAACAGTATACAAACTATAAATACAATAATAAAATCAAAAGAATTATTTGAGGTAAGTTCTCCTGCATCTTTTAGTGTTTTTTAGAATGTCCATTTTTAGTGTCTTTTAGAATGTCCATTTTTGAAATTTTAACTTCTTAGTTTGGAAGTGTAAGATTTAATTCTCACTGTTCTAATTATAATTATTAAACTATTTAATTTAGTATTTTTACAATTAGTTTTACTTATGCAGTACTGTAACCAGAACAGACATAAAGATATCTTAATGATATCGTTTATGTATTTATAATTTTATAAATGTATAGACAATGTATAAGATATGTTTACCTAATCGTATGGCTCAATATATCAGCAAAAAATCCCTAAAGGTATGCAAACAAAGTGAAGTATCTAAATTCTAAAAAGATTTTCTTTAAACAGATAATAAACCTCAGTTTAAATCAAACTCACACTTTCGACTGTGGAAGCCCCCATTGCTTTCTTCTGAGGTGCTAATGAGGCAGCAACCGGAGAGGAAGGGGGCTGAGCTGGGGTTCGATCTGTGTTAGGGGATGTCATCTGGTGACTGTTGCCACCCTCCTGTGCTGGGTTCCAAGGGAGCAGCTTGGGACCACGTGAGTTCTTGGTGTGACGGTTGCTCAGAGCTCGGTTATCCCCTGAATAGTTATCACAGAAGTCAAGTGTCATTGGTCGAGTGTTATTTTCCAGTTATATAATATTTATAAAATAACTAAAACCTATATTCTAGGGAATAAATATAAAGTCCACTTTACCATCAAGTCCTGTAGACAACCCTTCTAATTCCAGATGTTCTGTTGGTTGCTTTAGTTTCCCCGACGTAGACCCACCAGCGGGGCTGCTGCTGTTGGCCACAACCGCTGCCATCACCCATTCCTCATCGGCGCTAGGCAGACGAGAAGACGAGTTTCCACCTCCACTGCCACCCATGGAGGCACCGTGAACTGTGGATCGTCTCGAGGCCCCTGCATAATTGTGTTATATTTTGGAAATCGTATATAATCGTTTATAATTTTATTTGATCAAAAAATTAAATAAATTGTATGATGGATACATTTATAATATGCATGGTACGGTAATAATGTATATATTTTAATTCAAATATTTACAAAAATAGAATTCTTAAATATTTTAGCAGCGTTCTAATTATTTATAATTTCCGAAACACACACTCTATCAATCAGTACTTGAAAATGAACTTAAAAACTAAAAAAGCGACATTTATAAAACGTTGAAAAAATGGAAAACTGTATATCAACAAATATAAACTAAAATTATTAAAAATTTGTACAACAACTTTTATAAGACTATTTCAAACTATTGAGTTACCATCTATGAAAATATAATTAAAGTCATAATTTGGAATCTATTAGGATTACATATAAAAACTATGATTTAAAAAACATTAGAGCTACAATATGATCTGTTTTTGACTGTTGTGGATCCAATTATGTATCCAGCGGAGACTTTCGATTGGATAAAAAATGTTATGAACACAGAAAACCTGCGTCGAAATTCATAGAATGTAATATATTGGGTATTTTTTATGATATATTATCCACTAAAGACATTGATATAGATAGAATTATTAGATTTTTCTAAAATCTTATATAGTTTATAGATGTTTAAAGTTATTTCTATGATTTAAATGTTTCATAATTTTTTACATATAAAAATAATTGTGATTCTCTCTATAACCTAATAATTCAATTTAAAATAAATAACACCTTCTTTTTTAAATTTTAATAATTATTATATTTAGATTTTTGAAATAATATAAATGGCACTCCTATAGTTTAATGGTGTAAAATCAAAAAGTTTAAATCCATTATAAATTATTATAATACCATGGAAATTAGTTTCAAAAAGCTTAAAAACAATCTTATTTCTAAGCTTGAGACCTGATGAAGCAGGGTCTACCACACCTTGAACATCAAAAACATGGATAATAACAATTAAAAATTAACAAAATTTGTAAAATCAATAATGTTTCTCCATGTTTTTGATATTCAAGGTGTGGTAGACATCTAGGGCTAAGAAATAAGACTGTTTTTAAGCTTTCTGAAACTAATTTCTGCAATATTATACCTGCGCCGAAATTAGTCTACATTACAAATTATGTGTTATATTTAAAAAAAACAATTTAGTTCACCTGCTGATGAAGGCACAGGATTCGCATACTCAACAAGACCATCTGGCCCAAGTCTTGGAAGTTGCCTACGGGCCAGTCGAGCCTGTACAGCCTGCATCACCCCAGATCCCTCCATGCTGGCCTCCACAGCCTCTACAGCTTGTACCAGTGGAGCCAGTTTTCCGGCCCCCAATCCTTGTGCGAGCACCGCGATACATTCTAGACTAGTGTGTCGGACCTTGTGGGACAGACAACAGTTTATCCAGTTAGAATACTTGATATGGTTCCGTAAATAGAATTTAACAGTATCACAAAAAAGTAACAAGAATTCATTTACATTAATAAAAAACACTAAACCCAAACATAAAAATAAATTGTAAAATATTAAAAACAATTATGAACTATTTGTTGAATTCAATGCAAAATTACTCCTCTGACATAAAATTATAAAATCGAAAAAATCTCATCGTTGGTTAAGGGCGAAAAACTGTATCTCTGCATTGGATTTTTAGTAAAATAAAAAGGAGTGAATGGCATTGAATGTGAACTTTTAAAATAGTAAGTACATAATATTTAAATAAGTTTTTAAAATTCTTTGAATAAATTGAATATTGAAAATTATTATTAAACAGATAATATAAAGATTGTTAATATTTAAAGTGATCACATTTTAATAATAAATAACAGCTATTTAACATTACCTCTACTTCATCCAATAATTATATTTTTTATTACTATCAAGAACCTTTTGTATAAATATATTTTTAATTAAATAAAAGAAAGATTAAATGATTTTTTTTTAAATTAATGTTACTATTATTTTCAAGTAAGGTTGAATTAATTCTCTAATGTTATAAAGTTGTACCTCACCTGTCGCTTAGAATCAATAAGACAAGGTCCAAGTATAGAACACAGAGATGGCAAATTAAAGTCGATACTGGGGAAAGTGAGCAGCGAAGCGATGATAATATTGAGCGTCTCTTGACGAACTTTAGAATTCCTATTAGTTAGATTTTCACTGATTTGAGTGAGAATATTTTCTGGAGTGAGCACTTGCATAACTAACATCACTAGCTTCATAACACCCTGACGAACAACGATTTTGTTGTCACTCAGTCGTTTGGAAATTGCTAGAATTAACTGGCGCTGATGAGCTTCAATACCTTGTCCAATTCGAGTAACGAGGAGAATAAAGATATCCAATGTGACAGTTACAATTTTAAAGTTGTTGTCCTCTAGCAAACTATTGAGAAAGGTAAATAGACTAGGAAGGTTGTTTAACATTGGTTCCATATTATCTAAATCACGAACGATTATCTTGAGCTCTTCTACAGCTTGTGCACGGACACGAAAATCTTCTCCTTCGTCCAGTTGGTTCATTAACAACCGTGGAATAATACCAAAAACCAAAGAGTTGCTGCTCTTCACAACAGAAGGCTTCCCAATAGGGTTGAATGTTGAAGTCGGTTTATCATTGGACGGATCGTTGTTGAGTCCACTCGATTGACTATGACTAGAGGGAAGAGAAGTAAGAACTTTGCGGGAGTTTACGGGACTACGCGCTGTGGAACCAGTTGGGAGACTTTCCAGCACGTTGAGAGAGTTACGTTTTTGGAAGGAAATTTTAGTTGGAAGAAGACTCGAAGACTGTGCTGAGTCGGTATCGTGGACGGTTGGCTGTTCAGGATCTCTTCCCGCTACACGATAATAATACTTTCGAAGTGGAGACGATAAACGGTTTAGATAGGTTATAAAAATGTGTTCTCCAACAACTAATCGAATTTTTTCAAGAGCGTCTAATGCTGCTTTGCAAACCGCTTCTTCACGAGCTAACAATTTCTTGGCTAGACAAGTGACAAGTTCATGAAAATCTCGTTGAGACATATCGTTACGTATCAACTGGGAGAGGGTAATTATACAGTTACGCTGAGTATCTGCATCATCATTTTCAGCCCCGTAACGAGCAAGATGCTGCATGAGATTGGCAAAGTCATTAGTATGTTTCATATAAGCATGCATGCAATCTACAGTAGCCCGACGAATTGCCACTTTTCCATCTCCCAGACAAGGAATAACATGTTGCAGAATTGGTGACAGGGTTTCATCCATACTCTTGGGGTCTATTATACCAATAAGTTGGACTAGAATAGAGATGCTGTTCAGTCTAACTTCCCAGTCAGCATTAAGTAAACAACTACTCATAATTTTGAGCAAGCCAGTAAGGACATCCTGTCGATCACCTAACCAAGAGATGCAACTATTCTCAATGTGACTGTGTATCTGTTCAAGAAGGTTTGCATGATCGCTAGATGAATCATTAAGTTTTCGAGTAAGAAGATCAAGATCAGAGGCGCTCTGGCGAATAGCAACACTCTGCTTACTAGATGGATTACCAACTTTAGACTTGATGCCGGTAATATTGGACATGACCTGTAGTGCCATTAATCAGGAATATGCCCAGATATTGTAGGTGTGTTCAATTGGTGGATCATCTGCAGAGAGTAAAAATTAAAAATATTGCATACTGATGAATTTTTCTATTAAGAACCTAAATAATGAATTTTATTATAGATATATCGAGATATTGGTGAATTGATTAAATTAAATCATATAAATCAAATTTATGAGCCACAAATTATCAATCAAAATATATTTTAAATGATGCCCTTGTGTTTAGATATTCTATTAAAATTAGAAAATAATGTAGTATCTTTTAATTAATGAACATTATTTTTTTAACAACTGATCATTAATTTAATAAAATGAAATAAAAAATATTTGGTTTTAGATTTGGTTAAATTTTCCATTTATGTCTAATACAAAATATAGTATGCTTGGAAGCTTTTTCTACATAACTGAGTTTAATTTTAATACTATTATTATATTAATAAATCCTTATTTCATACTTTAATTATAATTATAAGCAATCTATTCTTGTATAAAAGATTTTTTTCTAATATTTGAAGAGTATGTAATGCATGAACTAAAGAATTTTGTTATCCATAATAAAAAATTAATTTCAATAGAATTAAAATTTCACTTAAAATTAAATTTAGGAATGTGTGATATGATGTTATGCAAATATGCAGATGTTTCAATTTAATCTATGTACAGTACCTATTATATTACTTTTTAGTGGAAACCATAGTTATAATAGGTTTAAAAATAAAGTTGGTTTTTCCATCAAAAGTTTATAAATTATACTGGTCTAAATTAGCCTGCTTGGTAATAACAACTGATAATAAAGTATATTATTTGTAATGAAGTAAAATCTATTTTTCAGTAATAACCAAATTAAATGTTTAACAAACTCAAAATATCATAAAGTTAAGTTTAGATCATTTTTTCACTTTAATAAACATTTGTAAATAATTCCAAGGATTGCAGAATTCCATGTAATAAACTATACATACAATGGATTAATAAATTGGTCTTTTCAAATATTTTAATTTTATGTTAGTAAATAAAAATTATTTTATAATATCTTTTTTCTGTAATAAATACAATTTGAAGTTATTGCATAATTTAATTATTTCAAAATGAATTTTAAATAGAATAAAATTATCCATTAAAACTATTTAATTTAACTTAAAATGAATTTGGGAGTTGCCTCTTGATCAAGAAAAATACAAATAAAATTTTCAAATATTTATATAAAAGTATTATTATTGAAAATAAAATTATAATATTTAAATTAAATACATTTATTTGTAATTAAACTGTTACTTAAAATTAAGAATTTTTAAATATGTATTCACATACAGAAAAAATACTTATTTATTAATTACATATTGTTTATGTACAATTCTAAAAAATGATTAGTATGTACAGGGTGGTAGATAAGTACTTTGCTCTGTAGCTTAGGTATTGATGGTTATAGGAATTTTTAATTTTGTGCATAAATATTTAGCCCTGCAGCTTAGGTATCAAAGGTTATAGAAAAATCTATTAAGTCAGATTAATAGTTCAATTTTTAGTAATTTTTGTCTTAATATTTATTATCCTATAGCATATATATTTTATCTAAATTTACATTTGTTAAGCTTTTTTATTATTAATATGTTAAAAATAAAAATTAAATAAAAATATATTATTATAAAGAATAAAAATATATAAAAAGAATTTTAATAACATATTTGGATGAATTGCAAATTGATTTCATATCTGGACCAAATAAATTTTAAACTTAACTTAGAAATATTAAAAACATTAAAAAAATTATATATAAAATTCTATTTATTAAGTAGTTTAAATCTGTTTAATATTAAATATTTATATTGATAATAAGAAATAATAATTTTTTTTAAATATAAAGTGTATATTGATATGGACATAGTCACTGTTTAAGACAATAACTTTATTTATAACTATATGGGATAATAATACTGTTAAAAAAAGTTAATAATAGTAAATGGATTAAATTTAAATTATAAATCTTTATAAAAGAAATACTATGTATATAAAAATTATATTGATCTATTATATTAAAAAATAATTTGAATAATAATTTAATGTTAAATATTAATGATAATGTATTTAAATATGGTTTCTAAATTATTAAAATAAAAAATATATTGTTTTATTATTTAAGAACAACATTAATTACTTATATAATAATATAGTGCACTTTTTTGTTATTTACCCACATTTTAAATTTTTGTAAAAAACCCGCATTTTCCTGTATTTATAAAATGAAATAAATTTTTATAATATAATATTTTTTTATTTTGATAATTATTTTTGATTTTGGATAATCGATATTATGGATTATATAGGTTTTCAATGTTTTTACCACATTTTTTATGTTCAAGTGTGGTGTCTAGAAATAAGTTGGTTTAAAGCTTTGTATCAATTTTATTACTATTGATAATCCAATGTTTTCAATGTTTGTACACATTTTTGATTTTCAATAAATATTTTACAATAATTCTATATATATTAATATTTTTTTTTAAATACAAGGAAATGCAAGTTTTTCAAAAAAAATGAAAATGAGGGTAAATAATGAAAAAGTGCCTAATATAGTCTATGTTTTCTTTTAAAAGTGAAACCATATTTAGAACATAACAAAATATAGGTATGGTGACCATATCCATTTCCTTGGCCAAGTAATATTATAGTTATTATATAATTATATTATAGGATAAATAAATAAATGATTAAAATTATATTTTCTGCTCTATTATATTGTAATTATAAGATTACTTATTATGAAAAATAATAATTAATATTAAATGTTTAGGGATATTTATTTGTATAGACTTAATTAAATAAATAATGACTATGAAATAATAAGAACAAACTTTAAAAATTCTCATGAATATACATATAAGTATTAAGTTTGAAATAAAAGATTATAGAAATATTTATAGAAAATTTTTATTAGCACAAAACCTATTTTATAAAACTGACTGTCTAATTGTGTTTAACTATTTAAGGTTGAACTTGCAAGAACCAATATTTTTTCCTTTTAATCATAAATTCAAAATAATATTTAATTTTTTAAATCTTTTAATGAGAAAAAATAATCATTTTGTCTGGTCAGTATACAACAGATTTCATCTATAAAAATTTTGTAAATTTGTTCTTAACATTATTTATCACACTTCCATATAATTTACTTACTACAAATTTTTTAAAAAATGTATTGAAAAGTGAGATAATTATTTTATCTTTACTAAAATACGTTGAATATATTGTATAATTTAATTTAAAAAGAGAAATATTTACCAATAAAATACGAAAATTGTAAAAACAAGAAATAATAATTTGTAATTGTTCTGTTTACTATGACCTAGGTGATATATATATAATCAATTTAGCATATTAAAAGACTTTTTGAAAGAATTTTTCACATCTGATTTCTTTTGTTTATATCTTTGATAAAGTCTACAAGTTTGGTAAGTACCTCTTAATTATT
Organism: Vannuccia rotundouncinata; assembly: GCA_034780395.1. Classification (NCBI taxonomy): domain Eukaryota; kingdom Metazoa; phylum Platyhelminthes; order Proseriata; family Coelogynoporidae; genus Vannuccia; species Vannuccia rotundouncinata. The sequence goes on along the minus strand of JAUZNC010025219.1, from coordinate 23,490 downwards.
TTTTATTATTTAATAAAATTTTACTGTGTTTTAATTTGCTTTTACTTTTATCTGTATATTTTTATTGTGTTCCTCACACTCACTGTGCCATATTAAAGAAATGTTTTATTTTGTGCAAATATTTTTAATATTTTATTATGCTTATTTATTAATATAGCTTCATATATTGTTAATTTTTGAAATATTTTATTGTGAGTTATATTCATTGACATTACATTAATGACTACAATAACTAAACAACAAACAACCCCATAATTAACATGTCACAGTTATAAAAATTATACTCACTTTTTATAATATTGTTATTTTATCGTTTTTATCATTTCTCTATTTTGTGATGTTGTTGATACTAGTTTTAGACAATATATTTACATAATAAACGGATTATTGTTAATTTACATTATTAATTTTGTAATGCTAACCTGACTTTATTTTTTACAAATTTGATATATTAAAACGCCCAAAATCTGTTTTATACCTAATGAAAGAAATAATCTCAATAAAGGCCTTAGAAAGCTTCTATCTTCCCTGAAAAAACACGATTTCAAGTAGGAAAAAAGAAAGGAATCTGAATAACAATTTAGTAGAAGCGTAAAGGTACTTCGAATAGCTCTTTAAATGCTTATAATAAAAATTATGATAAATTTCCTTATTATTAAATCTTTATAGGTTTCTGTTATTCTAGGAAAGTATTAAGCAATAATAGATAATGTCAGATTTAAATTTTTTATTGAATTATACAAATGTTTCGAAAGGATTAAATATAAATACTACAAACACTTTTTCATATTTGTATATTTATTTAAAACATCTTAATAAAAAATTTAAAACTATATTTTTTAACTACTTCATGCAAATTATTATTTAAAAAAACATTATTCAGTATCACTTGGTTTAACCGATATTTATTTTAAATTTTAATACAAAACTTTAATGAAAATATATACATATATAGTTACAAAATTGTTGATATGAATTAAAAAATAGCGAGATTAAAGACATCATACGTTATGTAGCATATCAAATATTTTAAAATGAAGCTTTTGGTATATAAAATAATTTAAAGTATGTATACAAATGTATATAACATTATTAAAACGTTCAGAAAAAGCATTTTTACATAAATACAATTACATGACCCATTTCATACATCGGGTTTCCTTGTGTACATCTAAACATTTAATACAACAATAACGCAATCCACAAGTAACACAAGTGTAATTGGATAGGAACCCACAAACAGCACAGAAATGTCGTGGTGGGATACGACTGGCCGGCACCTGTGCTGTGAAATAGTTAATAACGCCCGATGATTGGTTTGTTTTCATTGATTCCTCGTCTAATAAAATGTCAAGAGTTTTGCGCATCCGAGATTTAGCGGGCAGAACACGTTTACGCTTCTTTTGCTTAGTCTGAAAAAATTTTTGAAATAAGAAAAAAAAATCCAAATATTATAAGTACAAAGCGAAATACAACTTATTACATACACATGTGTGCATAAACATGAGTAAACTAATTGTCTATTTTTAATGTTGTGTTATTCTTGATTATCTAATTCGATTTAACAAACATAGTCAAGGTTCATATATTTTAAAAATGAAATTCAAGGGCAAATTAACATGAGTGGTTATGGCTACGCAGTTAGCGCGTACATTATAATCAGCGCTTAGCACTCTAAATTTATGGATTTTAAAGCTAAGAATGCATAATTTTACATAAATAATTTTTTTTGTAAAAATCCAATACCATTCACTTAAAAGAATTCTCTCTCTGAAGTAGTCTTGAAATAATTGTCATTCATCCTAAATTAAGTATCAAGAAAATTTTCAGGCCATCTTTTAGTGAAAATTTGTTAAGTTGGCGATCATATTCTGTACCATAACCTCTCTCTATCACATTCTAAATAAAATTTCGTAACGTGCTTACAGTCAATAACACATGTAAATAAACAAAAACAATTTAAATTTTTTTTTATTCAATTTAGCTCTTTTTTGTATTCATAAATATATTGATTTTCAAAATTTTGAAAAAATTATTTGATACTTTTCAATGAATTGGCTGACGGTGGCTTTATTTACACAATGAATATATTTTGTAACTAATGTAAAAAACTAATCACTTGCATAAAAAATAAAAAATAAAAGTAATATAAAGTTGAATAGATGTGGATATCGTCATCTGAATAAAAAAATGAAATATTAATAATACGGTACCGCTACAAATCTCAAAATCGTAAAAAAAATTCAAGTGGATTTACAGTATCCAAAAATGCGCTCTCTTTCTGACGTTGAAAAATAACAATACTTAGTATATCTGCAATTTTGAAATGTATTAATTCTTATAAAAATTATTCTTGTAATGCTATAAGAAAAGTGTTTTCAATTTTTACTTAATTAAATATTAAATTCCATTTCAATTTTTTTTTTTTAAAAGTTGAAATAATCGTTGCTTCATGGAAGATTTTGTCTGAAAAACGTACAACAGTGAAAATTATTTATCTTAACACAAGATAAATCCTGAACTATAAAGGTGATACAACAATATTATTGATATAATGTATTATTAACAGATTAAAACATATAAAATCTATGACTCTTACCCCATCGTCAAACTTCGGTTTCTTAGAAGGTTTGAGATCAACATTTGGCTCCTCAATGTGATTATCTTGCTCCAACAGCTCAAGTGCCTTTCGTTGACGTCTTTGTCGTGCGGCTTCATCCATTATTCGACGAGGTGCTTCACGGAGTCCATCACGACGTTCCATCTGAAATTAGAAACAATCTCATGTGTCTGAAAAACATAATATATTATTCAGTCGATATCAATTAAATTATAAACAATCTTCTGTGTTTGAAATACATATATTATTTAGTCGATATCAATGAAAGTTAAATGCGACTGGTTTCCATAACAATAGTTTGCCATTTTAAAAAAGTATAAAACTAACAAATGAAATTGTACCATTAAATATTTTAACTTTTAGTATTTATAAAATTATTCGTTCTCGATTGATGAGCTCGTCTTTACAGAAACTAAACTTCAACTCATTTAGTTTATTTATTGTGGGTAAATTGATATAACTTAACAACCAAAGAAGACAATTTCATTTCTAATTCACGCTATCCAAACTTTCTTATATAGATTCAAACAAAAAGCTATACAATACTTAAAATAATTTAAAAATAAGTTATAATAATTGAATAGTTTAATTTAATGGTATATTATATTACAAACCAATTAGACTTTTCAACAGAAAAAAAATAGAAGACATGGTAGATAAATATTTTACAGTGAAACTAAAATAATTATTACTATAGTAACAAATAATTGTTGTGAACATCAACAGTACTATGACGTCATAAATATATTTTAAAAATCGATTTATACAAAGTATCGATAAATAATTCTAATAGTGGAAGACAATAGTGTATAGAATTAAGACAATTTATTCACAAATGGTGAATTGAAACAAATGGTGATAAATCATTCAACACGTCTTTTCTTGATTTGAACTGGTGCAGAAGGCATCAACTTTTTGTTAGATGTTGATGTTTCCTGACTGGTGAAGACATTTTTTGATAGCTTATGTTTGGTGGGGACTTCTATTGAGAGTTCGTGATTGATGGAGACTTGGTCATAAGATATGGCTTCGTCTGTGGAGGTAGATGGATTATCGTCCGGAGGGCGCTTTTGAGGAGAATGGTTTAGGAGACATTCCAGGACTTGAATTCTTATGAGATGTAAGAAAAACAGAATAATTATTATAGAATGTATAATTTCAAATACGCATTAGTTTATAGTCCGGGATCCCAGAGAGTTTTAATCAAAATATTTGGCACAAAAGGTTTGATATTTTATCAAACCTTTGGTCCATGGGATAATCAAATATGTAAGTTTTAAGTTGCAGAAATTGTACATTATTTTAAATGAACATTTCAGTGTTTTCCCATATTAAAGAATAGGAGAAGTTTCTTTGGTTTCACCCAATTTTCAAGAAAATACACATTGTAAAGAAAATAAAGATGTTATTTATATTTTTGAATAAATTGAACCATATTATTTTGTTTATCATTACATATTACAAGTAAAATTACATTGAGAAGTCATACTAATCATTTTCCAGAAACCTATTACTATTAGTACTAAAGCATATTTTAGCTTGAGAACCAATATTCAAATGTTTCTAGAAAATAATTGGTTTGACTTATCCATAAAATTTTGCTTGAAATATGTTGAAAACGATTAGTTGAACAAAATGATATGCATCAATTTATTTAAAAGTGTGAATAACATCTTTATTTTCTTAAATATTGTGCATTTTCATGAAAATTGGGTGAAAACCATAGACATTTCTCCTATTTTTTATATGGAAAAACATTATAATGCTCATTACAATTTGTGCAACTTATGATCATCCCATGGATCATATTTTTTGATTAAAAGTATCAAACCTTTTGCACCAAATATTTTGATTAAAACACTCTGGGATTTCAGACTATTAAAATGATAAATATTACCGATATTATATTTTTAATCTACATATGTACAAGTTTTCAAGACAAAAAGGAAAATGTTTGCATCATTTCATTATTGTAATATTATATGTTTTGTTAAATTACGAAATCGTCAATATGAAAGACGACGAATTAGTTTGACGATTTTAATTTAGTTTGGTGTGCTGACTGTGACAGCTATAACAGATCAGAATCAAACTCAAGGTGTTTGCGTGATTAGTGTAATACAATTGGAAAATATGATGCAAGGTTCTTGTATTCCTAATAATATTTGTGAACCACAACTGTAAAATACTGCTACTCGATTTCCAAAAACAATAACGCTTTCTGGTAAGTTTTACTCGGCTAATACATGATTCTCTTGTGGAATATAAAGTATGTGATATAAAAAAAATGAATTTACTGAAAATGCCTGCATCATTGTATCACATCAAAAAAGATAAAAAACCATTTCCATAGTTTTAATTAAATAAATTGTATTTAAAGCCAAAATGGCCAAAAGTGTGTTAGCTCAAACCTTAAAATAAAATAAATAAATGTTAACTCAATTTCATGAAAAAATTATTTGTGTTTAATAACTAACAACAGAGCTTCAAGGAAATAAAAATTATATGAAAAATTTGTAATCTGAATATAAACATTTTGTAGTTCCACTATGGTAAGATTTCGAAATTCAAAATACTGCGCAGATATTGCATGATTAAATATATCGTCTAATGTATAATTAACATTTTGCAAACTGAATAAAAACTTTGTTTTTAATTTCAAAATGGGTTATCATTACAATAACACCATATTTTGTTAATATTTTGAACACAGCTATTCAATGTCCACTGTATGACGAGTTTCCGAAATGCAAAATAATGCATAGGTATTGATTAATTTGATCGCCTATAATGTAGTCCTAGATAGGGGAATAGCTCTAAAGGGAAATAAACTTTGCACAGATTGAAATAATTCAAACAAACGAGGCAAATTCTTGTATTGGTAAATGATAGGATACTTATTAAAATCTGTCCTTGCTTTTCGCTTAGTACAAAGTTTAATATTTCATGAAATTTCAAATTTACAGTTGGAAAATGATAATGTCGTTTTCCATTCCTTGAAGACTTATGTTGTTGGCTCTTAAACAAAAATAATTTTAAATGAAATTGTTCTAACATTCATTTTTATTTGAGCTAACCCACTTTTTTCTATTTTGGATTTTAAAATATAATCACTTATTTTTGTATGAAGTTTACCGAATAAAATACATAAATGCATAAAACTGGTTTCGAAAGTATTAATTTCTGTATTATTAAAAAGATTGATTATATATTTAACCCTTATTTATATTTTCATAATAAATATATAATTATTATTAATAGTATATCAATATTACAAATGATGGGGACCTCGGTTTTCGGTTTAAATTTATTTTAAAACCTCAAAACCATCAATAATTATTTAGACAGCTAGCACCCTCTAGATACAAGAAACGAGATACCAGTATTGACCCCTATAATTGTAGATAATTATGTCTAACATTCCGAAATGGACGTCTGCCGGTGTTGGAAGGGTTGGTTGGGACAACAGAGCTATTTTTTGTTTTCCCATATTAAAAAATAAGAGTTTTATACAATATTAGGTTAGTTTAAAAGAAAATGTCAATTTCTGATGAAATGAAAGGTTTTAAAAAGTTGTGTTGTATATGATGATGAACAGATAAGTGATTTATTTATATTAAAACAACAAATTAACGCATAGATCTTATTATTTTATTTCCATATGTTTTTGAATATTGGTATTATAATTTTTAGCGAAAATTCACTCACAATTGAGTCTAATACCAATATTCAAAAGCATATGGAAAAAAAATAATTGACATATGCGTTCATTTATTGTTTTAATATAAACGAATCAGATGTATTCATAATCATATTATACAACACAACTTTTTACAACCTAATTAAACTTTTTATTTTATAAGAAATAAGACATTTTCTTTTAAACTAACCCAATATTGTATAAATTAGTACTCTTATTCTATAATTTGGGGAAACAAAAAAGATCTGTGGTCCAAACCAACCCTTCCAACACCGGCAGACGTTCTTTTCGGAATGTTTGACATCATTATCTACAATTACATGGGGTCAATGTTGGTATCTCGTTTTTTGTATCTGGAGTGTACTAGCTGCCGAACTATAAAAAAATAATTATGTAAAATTTTAACTTCGTAGATATTTTCAGAGCATTATTTATATAAAAATATCGACCATCAATATTATTTATATCATACTTAGATATATTATCATTTAATTAATAATTAAAATATTTGTAAAAAATAATAATATTGATTATTAACATCTACTTAATATTAATTCTAAACACATAAATTGCATTTAATATGTTTATAATAAGTCATTAATGTTGATTATAACACTATTATATTTTATCAATTGATCAATTATATGTTATATGAATTAAAATATTATTATAACTTAATATACTAATTTAACTTATATTTTTTATTATCACGGAAATATTGTTTAAATTGAGGAACAACTTTTTATGTGTTTCCTCATTTATTTAGCTTCAGTTTGTCATATCGTTGAAACTTACGAGATTCTAAATACTGGCACATGATTAATATATACTAATATTTTTATAAAAATTTATCAATTCTTTCCATTACTTTTTGGGGTTGAGAAAAGAAAAGACGAATTGGAAAAATTGGAAAATTGTAATGCTTTGACAGATTAAGGTATTTTTTTAACAAAATATTGGTGTATATAGGTATCTTATATAGCCTTAGAGCATGGACACGCTTAGCTGGTAAGAACTATCTGCCTATTACTATGGGCTTAGATAATAACATCTAAAGAAGCATTCAAGTCTGTAAATCTATTAATAGAAGGTAATTACTTCGTCTTGATTATTATTTTAATCAATTTATTTGCACTCAAATTTAAATCACCTCTTAGCCTGAAGGGCTGTAGTGCCTTCTAGAAGTATATTTCGAGCCGCCAACTCCTTCTGTGAGGCCCTCAATTCGACCATGGTCCGCTGAAGGAGAATCATCTTTCTTTCGATCTGATTCGGCAATTCCACATCATCATTGCCATGAATACACTCGGTAGAATCTAATTAAAGTCAATTAAAGGGTAAACGATTAGTATATTTCTAAATTGTATGATCTATGAAAAAAATTATATAAAAATGTTATCGTACAAATATCAGTACAGAACTCATTGTAGATAACAATTTGATGAAGTATTAACTTAGTTACCAGTTGCCAATGAAGACAATTTGCCAGGAGCTAAGGTCTTTTGAAATAGAGGAAATGGACGCAATCCAGAAAGAACAGCTTTTTGATGAGCAGTAAGTCCACTTTGGAGATTGTAAAAATTTGGGCCTTCAGACTTATCTAAGGAACGCAATAAAAAAAGCTATACAAAAGCTATTAAAACAAGTTATACCAAACTGTTCAATAATTTACCCTTTATATTGTATAAAGGCAACAGAGTTTCTTCGAAGTACTCCATAGCCATAGAGGAAACATCTCTCAACTCCTGGAGAACTTCATGAGGCCTACCAGGGCTACAAGGAGAGGAAATCGCTACTAACGGAAGAATTCGAAAAACCTCATCAAGGACGCGTCCTGCTATAAAGCAACAAGGACCCTGATTTGCATACTTCATTATAGTCATGTTGAGCAGAGATATTCGCGTCTCTAGGGCTGCCAAAATGTCACTTTTCCTGGAGAAATAAAATATGAATAGGATATAAGGGTTTTTTTGATATCCCAATTCTGACTTTTACATGTTTCGCGTCTACACAAAAATTGGGCAGAATTTTTTTTTGTAAATGTCATGATTATATTAATTACTAAATTACAATAAAAAAATCAATAAAGAACAAAAAAGTATAAATACCGATCTTATCATATACAGCAAAACTCTGCTAATTAGTAAACGGTAAATTATTCATCTGGTGTGAAAATTAAATGAAAATATATACAAATTGTATAATTAACTCTTTTAAAAATTCTAAATTCTATAACTAGTATTACTTTTGTGGGATATTTGAAGAACTAATTAGAGTTGTTTGAAAATATAGTATATGGAAAAGAGAGTGAGATAATGTCAGCTTACAAGGTGAGAGGATGAGAACGACGCTCAGACTCCCTTCGAGGCAGCTGTGATTTGATATCACGTTGACATTCATACACGGCACGTTCTGCACGTCGAAATCCTCGATTCAAAAGATCTTGACATATATAGTCAAAGCTTTTGCATACCTGTAAAATATTGGTAAAAAAAATAATAAAAATCACTGAAACACAAATTTTACAATCATTATAATTTATATTGAAAAATAGATACAGAAAAATACAATCAGCTCAAGACGTCCATTGAGGACTTATGACTCATATATATATTTCTGTGTCAATTTGCAAAAATTTATGAATTATAATTTAATATGTTCATATAAATTTGTGCATATATTTTTGTCTTGTTCATTGTATATTAACCATTATACAAATTATAATTATTTCTAGTTCATCTGCAATAAAATAAATTTAGGGAAATGCATAGTCTATGTTAAAATAGGGTTATGCAGCTTCAACATTAGGCATATCATTATACTAGTATTCAAATAATTTATATAAATTTAAGGTGCTATTTAATAACTTATAGTAATTATTCAAAATAATAATAAATTTATTTATATTGAAACTTATTATTATGTGTAATGTTTATTTTATTTTAAAAATATATATAATCCAATTATTTTAACAATAATTTTAATTGTTTAAACTTAATAGCTTAATTATTTTGATTTGAGGTAAAAAGATATTTTAAGAGTGTTTCCTTCAAGTAAAGCAAATATTGAATTATTAGTACTGATATAGATGCAGTTATACACATGGAAAATATTACATAATATGGTTGGCAAACAAATCCATTAAGGGTTTCTAAGCTTCCAACTAGCACAGTTACCAGTCAGGAATGATCAAGACCAAGGGTGGAACTTTATAAATAATTCAAAATTTCCAAAACAGTTTTAAATTTTTTAAGATTGTATTTCTGTTCTACCACTAATTATAAGCCTATTTCTACTAATTAATTAAAATTTATTACCATGGTCAGTGCATTTGCAAAAACTCTTAGTTATTATAGGTCCCCCTGCAAATAAAAATATATTAGGTCATGTTAAAATGGTGTTCACTGTTCTCAATGAACGTGTGTAGCAAGCCAGCTACATCCTTAACACTATAAGAATGGAACATTAGGGAGTGGAGGCCAATTGGATAGAACTTTTGTCTTAAACCCTGAGGGTAACAATTTCAAATCCTGGTAGGTACTCTTGGCTTTAACAATCTGATTTACACTGCAGCATTGACCTAATTATGATTGTGGCTACATAAAACCTGTGGCTATTAATTGATTAATTTATATTTATTACCATGGTCAGTGCCTTTACAACAACACTTAGTTATTCTTAGTTTATTTGCCTTAATATTTACCAATTACAATATTAACAGTGAAACAATAATTATGTTTTAATTAAAATAATGATAAAGTATTTAATAAACGAAAATATTTTAGAATACTTATTCCTAAAAGTTTTGAAATTAAAAAATTGTTTACCAATAACTTATTTATATTAATACAGTTAGAAGAAATAGTTTCAATGTAAAGTGGAATTATCTAATAGTCCAAAAATGAGATACTTAATATTCGTTTTTATTTATAAAGAATTTAAAATGGTAAATATTAAGATTGAATGATGATTTCAATACTTTTTTATAGTTTTATACAATAAATAGTTTCAATGTAAAGTGGAATTATCTAATAGTCCAAAAATGAGATACTTAATATTTTATTTGTTTTTATTTATAAAGAATTTAAAATGGTAAATATTAAGATTGAATGATGATTTCAATACTTTTTTGAAAAAGATAATTTGACTAATAATTAGATTAGTATTAGACTAATTAGACTAATTAGATTAGTAGACATTTGAAACTTTGAAATAATCTTGAACACACCATATAAATAATCTGATGGCATCTCAGAACATAAGTCATTGTGTGATTGAACCAATAGAAACATTTTTGTGTTATCTCTGGCAAACACTGCTTGACTTTATGTTTCAAAATACGAATCTGACTTTTATGGAGACATGACCAGCTCACAGAATCTCAATTGGATCTCAATTCACCTCATTTAACATCACTATTGATATGAGATCCTGTCTTTCCTGAGAAAAGGTGAATATTTTGGTAAATAATAAAGATTACTCGAATTCCACCAAAATCCAAACACTCTGTCCAACTTGGCCTGAACTGGGGCTGGGAGTAGATAACCACTTTCATGAAGGATCACCCTATTGGCAGCATTGGGGAAACAATAAAACTCAGTCTGGAGCTCAAAAGGGCTGGATACATAATGAACATTCATCAGGTCTTCATAGACGTTGTCCATCATCTTCTGCCTTCTCCCTGGGACAGTGATTACAACCCAGGAACTCCCCTTGATTTCTGCATGTGGAGAATTGTTAAGCATGAAATTTATGGCAGAAGACCTTCTAACCATATTGAGCAAAGTAAGTATATTACTGATACTTTTATTCATATCAACAATGAAAAGACCATGTGTTCAAAAATTTGCTGTAGTGTTTTATCTGGATGCAAAGACTGCTGTGAAGTAGATGGGAATCAGTTTGAACATTTATCCTAATTTTTCTGTATTTTGAACATTATTATAAACCTTACTCTATACTTATACACATTTATCTGCTATATGTGTATACCTTTTTATATATTTATTCACAAATAAATTTTTATATAAGTGTATAGTAACTTTTGACTTATCCTGAATTTTACCTTCTGTTATTTGACTATGAAATTTTTCTTTACAAATCTAGCTTGTACCAGTTAAATGCTTTTCACCTGCAGTGTACTGAAAATTTCCATACTTTTGATCCTTAATTATGGATTTTATTGTTTGATTGCATTTTTACCTAGCATGACAGTGTTTGTACCACAATTTCATATCTTGTACTAAACTTATATATATCTTTTCAAAATAAAATAATAATATTTGTGACTAACCAATTTATTTTAAAAATAAATTAAGACAAACAAGACTGTTGTTCAAGATTTTGAGAGTACATATATGTCATAGATACTAAAAAATGTAATAGCATGATTTAAAAGCATAAGGCACTAATATATAACAAAAGATTTAGAGACAGTTTATAAATTATGGTAACAATTTTTATATATTTTTTTCTTGACAGTTATAGACTAAAGTTTCAAAACAAAACATTATTATAACCTAAAAATAACACATAATATTCTCCTAAATGTCCTGATCATGTAGAATTTGAAAGCAGCTTTCTATCATAATTGTTTTTTTTAGTTACAGCCTTTCAAATTTAAATAGTGTAAGTATTTCCATGTTTTTTCACCTACAAGTTACTCCCAACCTACTATACTGGGTTTCTCTCTATTAAGCTCCAAAAATCCAACTGGCCACATAAAAAAATAGAAGTAGAAATTTTTATAAAAAATTTACACCAATTTAAATAAACTGCCATTTAAAAGTAATGAATTAGTAAAACAGATATTAATTATTTTTTTAACATTTAACACTATTTTCATAAATATGATATTACAATTACTTAATTTATCACATTATTTATTGTTATTAATGAAAATATTAAAATATACTGCTACATTAAAAAATCATTAATTGTAGGCATTCAGAATCTTTACATTTACAAAATCTCATAGGCGTCAAGAATATTTCTAATATTCTGAAAATATTTCAAAAGATTTAATTTCAAATTATAATAATGTTTAATAGTAATATAATGTTGCTATCTTATGCTTCTGTAGGAAATCCTTGTACCTGGGGTTGTTCATGACAATGTTTGTACTTGTCCAACATTCAATTAAAGAAATAATGTGGTACTTTATAAGCCACCTGGCAAAGGCTGTAAAAAGTAGATATTTATTTATTGATGAAAAAGGAGCACTTAGTGCTAGCTTGATCATGGCTGAGGAGGAGGAGCTTCTAGTGGTTAGCAGCCAAAAGGCCATCAAAGAGCTGTTAAGATTTTTCTCTTAAATAATTCATAGAATGTAATATATTGGGTATTGTTTATGATATATTATCCACTAAAGACATTGATATAGATAGAATTATTAGATTTTTCTAAAATCTAATATAGTTTATAGATGTTTTAAGTTATTTCTATGATTTAAATGTTTCATAATTTATAAAATCAATAATGTTTCTCAATGTTTTTTGATATTCAAGGTGTGGTAGACATCTAGGGCTTAGAAATAAGACTGTTTTTAAGCTTTCTGAAACTAATTTCTGCAATATTATAATTTTTGATTTTATGTCATTAAACTATAGGAGTGCCATACAAAATATTAGATTAATCTATATATTAACCCTGACTACAAAAAAATAATTTACAATTGGGATAACATAATTTAGAGCTTTATTCACCTGGGATAATAGCCTTTACTCCTTTATTGACCTGGGTCCTCCAGGGGAATAGTCTTTACTATTTTATTGACATGGATAATAGGAGCTATCATTATAAGGAGCTATCATGAGTGAAGTGTGAGTTGCACAAATGCAGAAAAAATTTGTTGAAATTATTTGTAAAATATGGGAATTTTACAAAAATCCAAAAAAATAACATGCCTGTATGAATACAATTTTATCTGTGACAAGCATATTTTTTACCATATTATGGAGTATATAAGTAAGGAGTTTATAAATGTAAAGTCAAAATTATAATCTATCCATACCAGTCTAATTTTGGTTATCTCATCATATGATAACCTTAGAATAATTTTTTCAAGAATTTCACGTGGTAAAGAAAATATTGTGGCTGAATTTCCACTATTTTGACAAATATCCATTAATAATTATGTTTATTTTGGAACAAAACATATATATTAGCTTGTTAAGAATCTCTTAAAAAAGGGATATAAAAATATGTTGATTTATTGATAAAAGGTGATTAAACAGGTTATTATTTTTTTAATTTAAAATTAATTTGTAAATGTTTTAATTTTAAATATTAAAATATATTAATAATTATGTCTAATTATTAATCTTATGAAATCAATTTTTATTCATCAATATTACCTTAAAGTTACATATATGAAATGTTTGATATATTTCATATTTTTGAAAAAATGTTGTCCTGTAAATATTAACAAACATTTTTACAAACGCTTTACATAATTTTCATTACATTTTAAATTTATTCACTAATTTATTAAAATGTTTATCTTGTTATGTGATTAATTATTATTTAATTATGTAAATTTTGTATGAATATAGTTAATATTATAAAGAACATACTGAATATAATTTAAAATAATAGATAAAATATTCTTCTAAATATGCCATAATATATATATATAGTATTTTTATTATAATATTTGTGTGATCATCAAGATAAAAAGTAATTTTTAATAACTTAAAAAATATATATTTATTCTACTTTATTGTAAGCACAATAACGTTCATTTATATTATTGTAAAGATTCTGTGTATGTAATGTGTATGTGTAAAGATTCTTTCGTGATATAATACCCTATCGTATAAAATTCCAACTTTAATTTGGGCTACGTACAAGTAATGCTTATATATAACACTATTTTTTAACCTTTTCGATGTATACGGCCACCAATCATAACTATAAATTCCCTTTCAAACTCCCCCATCACCACACTCCACGTTACGTAACATTATAATTTTCCAAAACCTTTATTTTTTAATGGTCCATTGATATAGGTATGTAAATAATTAAATACACAATATACCTGTACTCTATTTTCGACTTTTATATATATGATTCTTAATTGACCGTTGATTCTTACATATAATTATCGCAATTATTTATAGAAATCAATATATGCAGTGGATATCAAATATAGGCCCCCTAATAAATCAATATATGCAGTGGATATCAAATATAGGCCCCCTAATAAATCAATATATGCAGTGGATATCAATTATAGGCCCCTTATTTACTTATATTTAAAAAATGTAAACTAGTACAATTTTAAATGATTTAATGAAAATATACCTGAACTACCCTTTAAAAATGAAATTTCTATATAACTGTGCGAAACCTACAAATGTTATAACTGGTAATCTTCTCCATAGGTTAAATATACCCATAAAATATGGAAATATACCACGCGCACTCCCCTTTGCGTTTTTGTAACATTTTGTGGTTTAGATATATATACACACTATTATAATACAAATCAGTTATCTGTTTAAATAATTAAGGATCTGCAAAATTATTATTATTTTTTCTTATTTAAAGTACCTACAAATATTATTTATTCAATACTAATGTCAATCATACATATATAGTATATGTATTGTAAATACTATATTTTTCTTTAACAATCTGTAAATACATTATTTTAGTCACGTTTAATTAAATTACATACTATAATTATTTAAAAGCAACATATATTATGACATTATATAAAACATTATTTAATTGAACAGGTTTCCACTGATTTTCTAAAGTTATATCATGCTCTTCCAATATACTTTCAAGAATATTTATAAAATATCAGGTATATTAAACCTTGTTAAATCATAAAACGATGAGAGTAATTACAATAGTTATTATTTCCTTGTTTTTCCAAAATATCATCTATTCTAGATGAGATATTGGAAAACTTCTTGCAGGTAGCAATAATTTTATGAGTTGTGGGAAAACAAATCTAGTTTTAATTTTTCGATGAACTAATACGACAGCCTCGTTCGACAATTTAGAGGTATTTGTCACACTGATTCGATATAAATTAATCTTCATATTAAATTTAATATGAAACTGTATGGATAAAAACTGAGTGTTACATAACCGAAGTTTGCAAAGTTTCCAATGATGGAAAAAGGGATGAGTAAAAGTCCGCGGGTAGATAAACGGGATGACAACTATAACATCCAAATATTAATTCCAGATTGAAATCCTCGTATAAAAAGGTAAAATACAGAAATAAAGGTTTCTTTGAAAAATGTATATTTCTTTTACTTATGAGTAAAGTATATAGCCTGTACATATATCTACTAATAAACTTAGTGGAGATAATTAAATAAATAAAACAGTCATGACAGGTAATGGTCAAAAAGAACATATTATATAGTTTATGAGATTAATGTTATATTGTAAGCATACAGCTAGACTAATATATAGTACATAGTTTATTAAATTTTTCTGAAAAATAAAAGAGTACATTTAATATAAACGATGTTCGTAAACATTATGTGCTGCTAGTAATAGATTGTAAATGCTTTCTACGTATAACAGACGTCAAATAGTAATGATTGTCGTGCATGCTCAAAAATTATATGCTTTATATATAGTACAGATAATTCAAATCAAAAAGGTGATTGACCACCCAAATTACTGAAATATAATTATTTCTATAAATTATGAGATCATATTGACTAAAATAGGTAAATATATAATTGCAGAATGGTCAACCATAATTAACAAATGCTTTAATTCCTAAATGTGCACATAAAATCCTACACCAACAAGAAGCACAGAAAATGAGTTAATAGTAGTAAATAGAAAAAACAAAGAGAACAAAAAACAAAAAAGTCAATTCAAATTAGCGGTCAAATAAAATATGCAATAAAACCAATGACTAGCAATTAACAAATTGGAGATTCAATAGTGCATCTGACAATTCTTTCTAAATGTAATTAGTATCAATGAAAGTGGAGATTAATGGTACTAGTGTAGTGTGTATATATATAATTACAAAAATAAATTAAAAAGCATAAGACAAAAAAATCGTTGAGAGTATGAGCAACTGAATAGTTGTCACTCAAACAAACAAAATGAAAGCACAAAAGAGGTTTGACCAGGGCAATTGCATCTCTATTCATGACCTACAGTATTCTGATAGACCCTCATCGGACTAGGACTACGACGTTGTTGGGTATCATTTGGTGTCAGAAAAAACTTTGGCTGGGAGCCAGCAGGTCTCGGGATACCTGTGGATCCTCTGCGTCCAGTAACTGGAAGAATGTTGGCATACTGACCGGAGTTTGCATTAGCTACCTTCATAGGGGTACTGAGTGTCCTCTGGTGTCCATTTGTATCAACGGGTCGATAAGTTCTTGCCGGGGAACCCGTCGAGCGTGCTGGTGATGAACGTTGTACGCTAGGAGGAGTGAACCCTATCTTCCTGTTACCCATAGTAATGCCGAGATTTGGAAGACTCTTTCGTGGCATTCGAGAACCCTCTGGAAGGCTCTGACGAACGTGTTGATTATCCTTAGGACTCAGTGGAGGACTGGTGTCTCCACTACCCGAACTTGATGCAACTGAATGTTGACTGCCGCTACGTGACTTGGCATTGAGTCCCGTAGCCATTACTTGTGCTTTTAGACTGGCCTCCTGCATGCGGGCAATCACACGTACATCAGTCATGTCTTTCATCTTGTCCAAGTCATCACAAGAACCACTGCCAAAGTTGGAAGCAGAAGTAGGCATGTGTACCGCGTTCTGTTTCTCACTGTGACTTAGACTTCGCTGATAACCAACAGGGTCGACGGTGAGAGTTCTTCCCAGTACTGATTGACGCTGTTTCTTAGGTCGTGTAAAGGTGTTCGTGTCGACACGTGTACCCATTTCATGTAGTAAAAGTGGCTGCTTAATTGATGGTTTGCCACCATGGAAAACTAGATCTTCAGCCGAATGAGCACACTGTGAATCCCCATTCCTGTTGAGTTGATAAAGCGCAGGTGAACTGCCACTAGCACTTATACGAGGTGGAACTTTTAACCCATGCAAATGGCACAACAGACTCCCTTTGGAGGGAGTTACGTCTTCACAGGGCAAGTCAAAGATATCTCTCATCCACTGTATTGGATGTGCAGTCACTAGATCATTTGTAGTCTTTTGCTTTGGAGACCGATACAACCAGTTGTCTTCCTCAAAGGGTTTGCTAGCTGATGTACGTCTTCTACTGGCGGAACTACCACCACTACATGTGCTTGCCGTGTCATCATCTGGCTGTGACTTGGCTGCAACTGTTGGAGGTCTAGTTCTATTCACTCCAACATTAGTATCAGTACAATTAGAGTTGTTAGTTGATAGCCATGCTGGGCTACCACTGAGTGGAGCTGGTGAGTCTGAGGCTAAGACACTAGGGGAAAGAAGGCTGACGGAGCTACAACTGCCAGTTGAAGTGGTTTCCAAAGCTTCTTGCTCTTCTTGAGTCTTGTTTCGTAGGACTTCATTTTGCTTCTGAAGTTTACGAACCAATTCTTGCAGCTTTACCACCTCTGCTTCAGCATCAACAGGCTTGGACATCTGCAAAATAACAACAATTTCAACAAAAGCGACATTACTATGATAACTAAAATTGTAAGTTGAGTCATATTTTTTTTAAAATATTAAATATTGTAATAGTTTTACCAAATAAATTTTTAAATAAAATTATGAATAAAAAGAAAGAAATAATGTTCAAATTGACTATCCAGAAAATATTAAATTATCAGAATTCATTTTAGTTTTTTTCAATAAGTAAAATACAAATTAATAAGTAAAACAATAACTTATAAGTAATAAATATATTAAGTAAAACACATATGGTTTGAGACAAATGTCTCAGACTTGTTCACTCACTACATTCATCAACATAGTAAAGTACTTTACAAGAATAAATGACAAAATTAGACATGTTATATTGTATCCCCAGAAATCTTTTAAGTAAAACATAAAAAATAGAAATTTGTTGATTTACAAGATAAAATGCACATTCATAAGACACAAACAAGATGAATAGAATAGCTTTGTCAATATATAAGATCATTCAGATACATGATTTTTATGAAATTTTTTGTATGAATTTCATATAAAAACAATCATGTTTTTCTTTTACTATTTCTTAAAACTTAAAATCGATAACAAACAGCCAATAGCCATTCATCAAATCAAGCCTGGATTTTAAAGTATGACTTGCTCAAACACACTGTTTAATAGCTGATACCTGTGTTATCTTCATTCAAGAATACCAAATTTTGAAAAAGTGTTGGATAACATGGCCCTAGAATGATCAGGCGTTTTTATACTTAGGCGTTTTAAAGACTTAGGAGGGGGTCGGGCAGGTCAAATTGACCCACATCCCCTAACTCTTCATAGAAGCAACCAAATTTCATTTTTTTGCAATAACTTCTTGGTCATGAAATCTATCGATTGTTATAATTTTTTTAATTATACTATTTGTTTAAAATATCAATAAGTAGTATAATTTTTTTAATGATTTTTTAATAACTTTCGAAATAAATAAGCAATTTACATTCTTTTTTGAGGAAAAAACGGTCAGATATTGTCAATAGTCAAGTGTTATTATTCTTTATGATATCTGATCATTAAACATATAAAAAAAAGTAACTGTGATCTGAATCATAAAATAGAGTGATCCAGATCACATAGTAATAAGTTTCTGATGTGTTGAAAATTAGGAATTCAATGTATAGTTACTATTTAAGCAAGCATATTATACAATTTTGGACTTTTGTTCACCAAAATCACGATTTTTAGTCTTTATCCAGATCAAAGTGTATCAGATCCGGATACAGATCTGGATCAGGTCCAAATACATCATTCGAAAGCCCTCAAAAATTTAGGCAGTTACTGAAAATACATCATTCATACATCATTCAAAAGCCTTCAAAAAGTTAGGCAGGTACTGAAAATACATCATTCATACATCATATATACATCATTTGAAAGACCTCAAAAAGTTAGGCAGGTACTGAAAATTTCAGACCAATTGACCAACTCCTCTGCATGCTAGAGCTCTTTAAAAAAAT
Source organism: Vannuccia rotundouncinata (assembly GCA_034780395.1). Taxonomy (NCBI): domain Eukaryota; kingdom Metazoa; phylum Platyhelminthes; order Proseriata; family Coelogynoporidae; genus Vannuccia; species Vannuccia rotundouncinata. The sequence continues at coordinate 4,097 of JAUZNC010025219.1, read as the reverse complement.
TGTGGGTCAATTTAACCCCTTTGTGGGTCAATTTAACTCGCCTTCAAGAATAGGGCCATTAGTTCAATAAGTTAAAAATTTCTTCATTGATATAAAATAATTTCACAAGTATCATTTTGTCATAGAGAATCAGAAAGAATGCATTTCTTTCTGTTTTATTATTATTTCATCAGACTTATTTGCCAATAATTCATATCTGTGAACCATCTGTAACATATATATTCTACAACTGTATATTTTATTTAAAATCAACTAAACATTTGTATCTTTTAATAAACACTTCATCTTTGATTATCTGCTTTTATTCAAAAACCATCTGAATTAAATGAGATTTTTTACAATACCTACTATTTATTTGTGAATTCAAAATTAAATACATATATATTTTTTTAATGTTTTAAACAATTTGGTTAAATACTTTTTTGTATTTTTCATTATTGCATTTAAGATTTTTTTATGATGCATCTGCTTCAATAAATAATCTGGCCAAAAGAAATGCATATTTATTATTATGCATTAAAGGTATAGGATTTAATGAAAAAAAATTTTAGATGTGTGAATACTTTTATATATAAATAAATTGATATTTTTATCCTAAATAAAATCCAGACTGGTGGAAATGACATCAGTAAAATCCAACCCAAACAAGAAAATAACTGAATTATTATTATTGAACTGATTTATAAAGGAATGGTATTCATGTTAATTGTAGGACAACCAGTACCTGTACATAAACAGGACAATTTTTTTCTCAGTAGCAAATGTCATACATAAAATGTAGCCCAGAAAATTACTTAACTATATGGGAGTGATTTTCAACTAATAAAAATCAGAAAATTTTATACCAGGGTCACAATATATCTTAATAATGGGGTGCAATGTATTTATTTTGAAGTAATCTAAAATTTAATATGGTAATGAATGAAATATATGTATTATATATTTCATGGAATAAAGTATTTATAATTGAATATTAACACTTTCCCTATGGGATGCTGTACCAGCAATCATTAGCTCTGTATTATAGGTGGTACATATGCTGTACCCATCAAATATGTCATTTAAATAGTTAAATATCAATACATCAATAAAAAATAATGTAATGCATGCTGCCAGTGGGTTAGAAGCCAAGTGCAAAGAATAACCTCACAATATTTTTTCCAATAATTTCACATGGTAAAGAAATTATTGTGGCTGTATTTCCATTATTTTGACAAATATATACTAATAATTATGTTATATTTTGAAAAAAATATATAAAAAGGCTTGTTAAGAAACTATTAATAAAGGGATATAAAAATTGTGTTGATTTATATAAAAAGGTAATTAAAGATGTTATTATTTTTTAAATCTAAAATAAATATATGTAAATATTTTAATTTTATTTATTAAAATATATTAATAATTATGTCTAAATATTAATTTTATGAAGTCAATTTTTATTCAACAATATTATCTTTAAAGTTACATAAATAGAATACTTTTTATATCTGCAAAAAATTTGTCATGTAAATATTAACAAACATTTTTAAAAAATGCTTTACATAATTTTCACTACATTTGAAATTCATTTATTAAAAAAACATGTTTATATTATTATGTGATTAATTATTATTTAATTTAATTTAATAAATATTGTATGAATATAGTTATCATTGTAATGAACACTACTGAAAATAATACAAAATTAGAGATAAAATATTCTTCTAAATACATGGTCGGCACTGCCATTTTTATATTGGGGGGCTACAATCATGCCACCCTAAAACTTTTTACTTGACAACATATCATAATATCTCCAAAAAATGTTTTTTCTTTGTTAAGCTATATGAATATAAGTCCTTTACTTAACTATGATTGAATATTATAATTAAATCCATTAAAGATTCAAAAAAATGTCATGTACATTGGTTGAACAGAAATCTTTACTAGAGTATTGTCAAAACTGGGTAAAAAAACAGACAAGCACTTAATTAATTAACCGACAAGCATTAATTATTTGGGGGGCTAGCTCCTTATGTCATAGATCCTGACTCCATGGTGTAGGTAGGGGTGGAGGAAATGGTTGATCCAGACTGTGCATCAATTTGTTTATTATTAATGATTGTTTTAAATTTATGTATATAACAATAAATTTAGTATCAAATGATCAACATGAAAAACTGAACAAAAGATTTTAATATTAAAAGAAAATATTTCAATGGAAGACTGTCAAATCAAAATAAACAACAAGGTTGGATAAATTTATCTGACACTTATTAAATTCTTATAATTTAAGATTTAATAGCATAAATCATTAAAAAATATTTAAATATAAAATTTATGATACACCATTATATTTTAATTAAATAATAAAATCAATTAAATAAGTGATAAATAATCTATCCAACTCTTAATACAATCATTATTATACTTGATAATTTAATCTATCTGAGAAAGATATATCAGTACTTACTTAATATGTGCCATCCGACACTAATAATTTAATCTATCCAACACTAATAATTAAATCTATCCAACACTAATAATTTAATCTATCCAATACTTAATATAATTTAATTGACACTTAATATAATCTTTCAAACATGTAATTTAACCTATCCAACACTTAATATAATCTATCTGACACTTTTTAAAGTCTATTAGATATTTAATTTAAGAGAAGGATTTTATTTTTTAATGTACAAAAAGGATATGAATTTGAAGAAAAATTATACCATCTATAATAATTGATGCAAATTTTGATTATTTAATTTTAAAATCTTTTAATATGGCTTAATAATTTTGTGTGCATAATAAAAAAAATAATATGGCAACTAAATGTTTCTTTCTGTAATTAATATTATCATTTAATTTATTGATTATATTAACTAAAATATAATGTTGTATCATAATTTATATATTTAAATATTTATTTAATGATTTATGCTATTAAATCTAAAATTATAAGTAATATAATTAGGTAAGTGTTGGATAAAATTTTGCAGACTTCCATTTAAATATTTTCTTATAATATCAGAACATATTGTTCTATTTTTCATGCTGATCATTTTGATACTAAATTTATTGTTTTATATCCATTATATTTGGATATTAAGTGTCTGATAATGTTAAACACATTAAATTATTTATTACCTTGATATTTAAATTTGTTTTGTTAACATTTTATTACCGACATCCACTGGATGTTTATTAATTATTTATAATAATAAGTGTTTGGATGTTTAATACTTACCATTCCATTCCATCCCAGAGATGTCTTTCGGATGGGATGTTTATTACCTATAGTTGATTTTTATGAGGGATGGCAATGAAAAAAAATGAAGTTAAAAAAATTAAGAATGTAAAAATTAATTTATACTTTAAGATTTCTAAATTCCTAGGATTTTTTCAAGTTTTCCTGATTGGGAAAATTTAAACCCTAAAGCTAATGGTGAAAATGCTGCAACGTGCATTTTATGTCTTTTAATGAAAGGTAATAATATATACTAATATATAAAAATATAATTTAGCCTTTTCCTTTATACATACAATTATTGATTGTATGCAGGATATATTCTTCTAGGGCTTTATGGAATGCAGGATGGTTGTCAATGCACATTAGATGTCAGATGATATTGTACAAAGTCAAATCTTAGTGGATTTGAAATAGTGGATTATAGCTAGGTTTACAGAAAATATAACGGTTTATACCTCAAAAAAATTATGAACGATTTCATAAACGTTAAAATGTAATGCTAAAATCATATTTTAAAATTAAATGTTAACCATTTAAAGTATAATGTTAAAAGTATATAACTACAGTATAGTTTTAAGTTATTTAGCAATATTAGTAAACCATTAATCATCAAAAAATAACTAATTATAAAAACAAACTACACTTACCACATTCGAATAATGAGTATTTATTCAAAGGCAAAATTGTACATATATTTTTCTCTTTACGTAAAAATTTACAGAATTTGAATATCGAATAGCATTTAAATTATAAATAAATAAAAACAAATACATTATAAGTAGTCAAATAAGCACAACTGCTCAAATAACAAATTACGATGCCGAAGTTCAACTTCATAATAGCAAAGTAATGTGAGACA
>JAUZNC010025208.1:0-22866 GCA_034780395.1 Vannuccia rotundouncinata | reverse complement strand
TTCGCTGCTGCTATCACTTTCAACCACGACCTCGTCCAGTTGGGCGAGCTGCACTATGACCTCGTCCAGTTGGGCGAACTGCACCACGACTTCGACCAGTTGGGCGAGCTGCACTATGACCTCGTCCAGTTGGGCGAGCTGCACCACGACCTCGACCAGTTGGGCGAACTGCAACACGACCTCGACCTTGACCAGCAGCTGGTTGTTCCAAGACGTCTTGTGGCATAATAGGTGTGCCTGCCGGAACCTTAGCTCCACGTGGTTTTCTTTTGGTATTTTGTCTACGCCTTTTCTGAATAATACTGTGTTAAATCCAAGTCGCGGCGAATATTGACTTTGCTGGTACTGGCTTGATGTTCTTTAGAACCGACAAGTCGTTGAAGTGGAATCGAAAAATTTAGTGGAAACAAACCACATGCTTTTAAACCACTGATAATATTTTGCCTTGTGGGATTCTTAATCATCTGCCACAACTGAAAAAGGTGGCTGATATTACTCCTTATGGCTGATATTTGCCTGCTTTACGGTATTAACACAGTATTGTCAAGCTTTTAATTTCATAAATGCAGACAGCAAAATAAACATTTAACAAAAATAATTTTATTTTTAAAAAATACTGCAAAATAAAAAATACTCTTAAAGTCGTATTTTAAAATTGCGATGATAGTAATTAAATAAATTAATAGGAAATCTGAGATAAAAAATTACTTCTGAAAAATTATATGTTTGATAGTTGTCATAATATATATGAGAGTTTGATAAATAATTAGTGAATAATATATTTATTATATAATTATGTTAAAGTGTCTCATTTTTTTTTATTAGTGTATCTTTAGTTTATTTTGAATACCTATATCTTAATAATGAATTTATTTCATAAAACTTCAATAGAATTGTCCAACATTGTTATTTATATATGAATAAATAATTGAATATTATCAAAGTCAAAATATGTTTCTTAAACAAAAAGATTGAAAGTTCGTTCATAAAAGATTTTCTAAATTTCTTTTTGATAAAATACTTAGTTCGTGACATTGTTGTCTTTGTTTGATTTTAGAACGTTCAGACAAATAGATGAAAAAAAATCTTGCATCTTTTGAACAAATTAATATCAAAATACTAACAATATAATAGTCAATTAATTACTAATGAAGCCATTGTAATGCAAAAACGATTCTATAAACTATTCATTTATATGGAATACAATCATTTTCTTGTAGATATAGACTGCTTATTTTTTTACAAAGTATTGTTCAAATTATCAACATATTGAAAATTAAAATACAAAACGAAACGAAAAAAATCAACAATTCAAAAAAAATAATTTTTGCATATTCTATATTTTTATTAATTAGCATTAAAAATATCATAATTACATAATTTTTTTTTCTAAATTTTTTTGCTAAAAATAGAGTAAATAGAATCTAAACATTAATACTTAATACTACATCGAGTACTAAAAATCAAATTAAGGTATATTTATATTTTTTCTGAAATGTTAAGCTTTGTACTATAATAAAGTTATAAATAATAAAATATATTATATTATATGGTGTAAAGTAATTTTAATGGCATGCAATCAAATATAAATTATTTGTTGCTTTCTTAAGATTTACGTTATATTTAAATACGGAGTTTTTACAACGAATATAAACCATGCAATTGTTACTTATGACATTGTTCATGGTAATTCTTATTAAATAAATGAACGCTAACACATTTGATACAAAGCAATGAATTCCTATATTCAACGTCAATATATTTAAAGTTACAATAATGATGAATAAAACAAGATTGAAGACAATAATTGTTTGTTATGTATCAACTTAAAATCCTATTTTTGGATTGAACTTGAGTTGATACAGTTAACGAAGCTGAAGTAAGTCTTTCAGTTTCGAAGAGTTTTTTTTCTATTTCTACAAAATTAATTTTCTTAATGTAGCTTTAATCTATATAGCTCACAAGATAACACAAACTATTCAACTCGCTATGGGATAAAATAAGAAGAAGAGTTAGTATGGAGCAATATAACTGGTTATATTTTCTGTTAACAAGTATATACTTTATACAGAATTAAATATGTATGGCAAGCCTAAGTACGGTATAGCAATAATACAAGTTATGTGTTAGTATTAAATAAGAAACGCAGGATTATATACACATTTATCAACTAATGCATATAGTGATTCGTAACAAATTAAACAAAGAAGAAAAAGCTTAATAGTGTACCAAAAATAGATCCGAATGCCGTTATAGACACAAGCAAAAATATTATCTATAGATGAATTAAATTTGAGCTTGGCATTATATAAATTATAAAATATATAAAATCAAGGATATTCTTATAGCGCTGTTTCGGAAATCGTCGTATAAGTTATAAAAGGTGTCTCACTTCTCTATTCGCAGTCAAGAAAATCTCACTATGCAGTTGAAAAAACCAAATATATCAGTACAGGGTGATTCATAAGTCCCTACGACATAGAATTTTATAAAAAATGCAATCTATTTTACGTCATTTGCATCATTTGTTATAAGTTAATGATGTTATCTATGGTTACAGTCTATATGGTAAATTAATCAATCATTTATTTAAATAGATTTAAAATAATATTATTGCATTATGACTGACCGGTGTAATTATACCTAGAGTTTAGAAATTTACCTGCTGTAAATCTGACAAAAACATAGCAGGAGTGAGACAATTAAAGAAACGATTAGGAGATAGATTTAATGGTGAGTCACCAGATATGCGTATGTGGGAGGAGAAGTTATTTAAAAGCGGTACGATTTTGGATAAAAAGCGTCCTGGACGACCAAGTGAACGAGGTGATGAAATTTATAATGTAACAGAGTCAGTACACGACAACCCACCGATGTCACTAAGAAGAGGATCTAATGAATTAGACATGTCTTATTCAAGTTTACAACGTGTTATGACAAAGTATCTTGGATTAAAATTTTGGAAGCCAACAAAGCGTCAATTTCTATCTAAAGAATATCAGCAAAGACGTGTTGAGTGCTGTGAAGCAATATTGCAACACCCACCACAAGTTATGGTTTGGGCAGCTATGTCTGCGAGATATCACATTGGCTCATTCTTCTTCACAGGCGGGGTAACTGCAGATAATTACATCAAAATGCTTCAGGATGAGTTTATCCCGGCATTACAGGAGAAAAGAATTCTGCTATCCTGTCACATCATGCAAGATGGAGCACCAGCTCATACTGCTATCAGAACAAGGAATTTTATGGATGACACCTTCCAGGATCGATGGGTTCCACCTCGAAGTCCTGATTTGACGTATTGCGACAATGCTTTGTGGGGCATTCTAAAACCCAAGATTGTTGCTCAAAAAAACCAAAATTTTGCTTGAATAAAAGAAATCATCACGGAAGAATTTCGAAATTTTCCAGAAGACCGGCTCAAGTCGATCAACAATCAAACTTTCTGACGAATGCATTTATGTGTAGAAAGGGGCGGCTTACAGATTGAACCCTATAATAAATAAATGACTATATTATTGTATTTTACTGTAGTTATATATTAATTATTATAATTAACCATAATACAAAATTTGGATTATCATGATCATCTTTTAAATAAAATTCTATGTCGTATAGGGACTTATGAATCACCTTGTATGTAATTATAATAAATAATAATATTTAGATAATATAAATATGTGAGGATATAAGGTTACTGTGAAATGAGGATTGCTGCTTGAAATACACGAACAATTTTAATCAATTTGATTTGAAATTATACATTTATATTCCGGCCAACATTTTGGAATTGAATCGTTAAAAGTCGCTTTTAACTATCTGAATTTCAATGTAAAGCGTCCATAATTCAAAAAAATCTCTTAAACATTTTTCCTTTATCCATTATTTCCCTCTGGAAAAGATAGCAAAGGTTTTACTTAAAAGTGCAGATATAAATGGCAGTTGGATATCCATGATTTCATTCATAGTCAAAGAAGATACTGAAGAAAATCAGAAGGCTATATTTATCATCACAAAGTCTCTCGAAATTATCACTATATTAGTTCTACGTGATTTCATGCTCCATTACAAAAACCATGAATTTCGAATTAGGCTGTAATGTTATAGCTGAGTGACTCTTTTTAATTACAGTTAAAACAGACAATGGGATAGCCAAGAAGAAGTTTAAAATTGAATGAAGTTTACTTAAAACAACAGATCGGATATTAGTAATTAAATGCAATCAATAACAAATTATAAGGTGAATATTTTTGCTTTTCATATTATTTTAATATGTGCAAAAATGTAAAAATATAAATATAAAAATTATGTAAATATTTTTTATATTATAAAGTAGACGAATGCGGTATAATTATCAACGATATATAAAAAAATTATATGATCGATTACTTATTTACATTTAATATATGTTTGAAATTAAAAAAAAGTATACCTGTTTATAACATATTATAAAAAATGTTATAAACTTTAATACAGAAAGATTTCTAGCTAATTTTTCTGATTTATCTTCAAATGAAATCCACATCTTCAAATGAATCATTTGTTGCAAACATTCAATTATTTAGTGATTTATTTTCTGTATTAATTCATGTTTGTTAGTATTAGCATATAGCAGCAGTGAGGCCGGCTTATTAGAGGTTACGTATGAACCAACTATTCGGCAATGGCGCTGCTACCTTTGACATCACTATCAAGAATGGCCGACGTGTCTTTGTACTCAATCAAGTGAACATGGGATGTCTCTGTGTTTCTATGGTCCCCAGAACCGCCAATACCGTTGTGAACGGAATGTTTATTAGGGTCTAGATTATTGGAGGAGAGACTGTCGATTCCAGAAACGTCGAATGTGAAAGAAGTTGAGCCTATAGGGAAAGTCCAAAATAATATATAGTTATTGAACAGTAAGAAGCGCTTTCTTTTGTTACATATATAAAATAACGGAGCAATAGCAGCATTTCAATAAAAAAAACACACTGAGTTATTGAATAGTCTGAAGAGAGTAAAAATTAATTTATTATAAAAATCTGAAAACATTTTTTTAAAAAAAGAAAATATTCATTTAAATTACAAAAATAATTTAGATAAAATGTTGGAATTATTTTCCAAAAAAAAGAACACACTTTTGATGTTTCTATGCGCATCCATGAATGTAATTAAATGTAACGTATATAATTGAAATTGGGTCTTCAATCTAAACAATGAGAAAAAAACTTTATAAACTAATTGTATTAAGATTGTGAGATGAAAGAAAGGCTTAAGGTTTGACGTAAACATTATAAGCTAAACTTAATTCATTTCCAATAAAATATTGATTAAATATTAAACGGAGTATAAAAAATAATTTTATTTCAAATATATTTCCCAGTCGTAAATATAATATTGAACTTTAATATAAGTAGCAAAAACATTTAAAATAAACGCTTGTTTTCCACGCTTATATTGATCCATTTGAAAAATCTAAATCACGATTTAAGTGAATTTCATTACCGGAAAATCATTGCAAATTCTTAATTGTCATATTTTGCAGCAAAATAATAGCACTGAAGTTTAATTACTGGTTGTCAGGTTATGCAGGAAATGGGCTTTTTCATAATATGTAATCAACTTTAGATAAATCAATGATCATATAGTTGAAACGATGAAAAATATAAAAATAAATAATTTAAGATTGGAGAGATGAAAGAATTTTGAGTTGAAATATGTCTGTTTCGATCTCTCGAATTAGTTATTTATAATTTAAATGACTATTCTGAGAACAACATAACAATTAATTGTTAGAGCTTTTCAAAAAGAATTTAATAATATCTTCAATTCAGGAAATGAATCAATGAATCTATGCAACTAGCATTCTAAAGTCTTTATCTGAGTATTTCCAAAGTATAACAAGACTAATTATAATTGGGTAAAAATTACGTAATTTGCATAAGTTAGGTAAATGATGATTTCTAATGGTAACTACCAACAATGCTTATATACTCGAAAACCAAAAATGCATGAATAAATGTTGAACTTATAAAGCCTTTTTTCCGGTAGGAAAAAGTTGCGACGTAATTTAATTATGAAATCATAACAAAACGGAAATATGTGCATCAAAGAGAATTTATTTTATTAGAAAAATGTCAACGTTTTGATTTATAAAAAATGGTAGTAAAAAATGTCAGATAATATTTTCGATGTTTCATTTATTAATGAAGTATTCTCTGAAGTATTCCTATATCTCGATTTCCTCTCTCTATATGTAATTTTTAATAAACTTTAGACGAGGGTATTTTTAACACTTGGTTTATAATCATAGCATTTTCTCAATTTCACTGAAAATTTGAAATGTACCGCTATATATAGTATATATATATAATCAAAACTTGATCATAAAAATGAACCTAGAAAGTAAATAGCATAAAGTAAGGACATTCAAGAAACATTTTATTAAAAAAATATTTCATCCAAAATAGGAATCTGAAATTTACAAAGAGACGTTTTTACGTATGTGTTTGCAACTATTTATAATGAACACATTGTAGTGCATTTGTATCCAAAAATATAATAACAAGCTAAATAATGTTTTCTCAAAATAATGGGTGTTAAATTTGTTTGAAATATTGTAAACAAAATTCTCTTATATTATAAACCAACTGTGTACATATACTCTCTATCCATAAATATAATTTATGAATTATTTTATATAATCGAGAGTACTGAGTTGAGAAATGTTAACATAAATAAATTTATCAAAAGTTCATTACCAATCGGAATAAAATTAATAATATAATAATTAAGTTAGTTTTACGCTTATTTATAGAACACTTCGCACACAAAAAAATTGTAGTTATAATAAAGGATATTGAAGGAATCCATAGAAACATATTTAACACTTATTGAATTTAATATTGTACCTATTTTTAATATGTGCCTTTTTGAAATGCTCTACCGAGTTAGATAATATGTAATGTTCAGTCATTATTTGCAACAGTCATTACTATTGTTGATACAGTATAACCATTAATTTTTCTAAAAGTTTATAAATGGCCATCAAGCATTAATGTTTATAGTTCACAGCTGCTTTGTCACGTCATAACACATTGTCAAATATTTGTGTCTCTGCATTCATCGGTGTCCTTATTATAAGATATCTAATTATTATTAAATATATGCTGAACACAACAGCGTCACCTAAAAAGATCTCCAAAGATAAGCATAGGAAGATCCTCCATTTTATTTGCATAAAATTCAATCTTTCAAAAATTAATTATTGTTGAAAATGAATAAGCATGAATTATTTTTTATATAATCACGTATTTAATTGAAGGGTATTAATTCGTATATCAATCTTATTTAATATAATAAAATAAACACCTTGTTGAATTTTCGATAAACAATATCGAATCCTTTTAACCTTTTCCTAGAATAAAATATACTTAATAATCCTTATTATGAGTTAAATCTGACTTAAATATATTAAATAGGGAAGTGTTCTTATTTTCAAAGTTTAAAAAGTCTAACATAATATTCATATTTTGTTATAATACCGATAAATGAATAGTATTATAATACTAACAAGTTCTTTTTACCAATAGTTTATAGTTATTTCTCAATTTTTTGTAATCAAAAGAAATTTTTAAAAGAAATAAGAACGGCAATTTCATATAAAAATAAAAATTACATAGAAAACACAACACCGAAAAATCGGAATTTATTTATTTCAAAAAATCTAATATGAATGTTGTATTAGCTTTTTTAGATATTGTTTATGAATTTTAAAACCAAAAAATTTAAAACGATTAACACCATTCTACCTTCAGTCAAATACTTTTGCGATAACATGTAGTTTCTGGACAGGAAAGAGTAGCTTATTTAAATTCTAAAATTTATGGTAACAATTTTAACTCGAAAAAATATATGACGACATTTAAATATTATATTTTTTCATAGTTACAGTTAAAATGATGATAATTTGCCATTATAGTAGTTATACGTCATGTTTGCTATAACTTCGAATTTGTATTTGTTGGTTTATTAATTCACTTTTTAAAGAATTACAATTATATTGATTTTCATAATAGTATACAAAGAATATCCACTGAACAATATATACTAGATTGTATCATAGCTTCACAAATATTAAAATTATTCACAAACTCAATTTATTAAATGTTAATATCATTTTAAGATAATTTCTTTATCTGATATGACGAAGAAATAATCCAGAAAAGTATGAAAAAGTCACAAGAAAATGATTCTTATTTGGCGATAAAGATCGCATAGTGTACTCATACACATAAATAGCTATCTATTATACTATCATATCTAGCTTCATTTGAGAAGTTAATTAGGAATCTATATGGATGAAGGTATGGGAGCAATTAATCCTAAAAATATGTGACTTAATTCATATTTAAAGCATTTCCTGAAGTTCTATGAGACTCCATTACATTTTTTTAACTCATACGCGTAAGTATAACTCGTAGGTATATGAATGAGTACATTTTTTCAAATGAGTATGATATAATGTCAGAATATATAAAACTCTAGTCAGAATATTTTGTTAAGTTAAAGAAATATTAGACTGTTTACATTGAATTTTATTAATTACTTATACTGTGTTTCAGAGAAAGTGTAGTGACAACGCCAATTAAGTCTTCCTTTAGATAATTTCATTTAGGAAAGTAAAGAATCAAAAGGAGAATTAATTATATCAATTACGAGTTTATCCTCCATTTTGGCTAAGCCTTCGTTATATGTATTTAATGTATTCTCTTATCTTATGTTAAAATAATATGAATAATAAAAATTCAACTAAATCAACTGAAAGAATTAAATCGTAACAATAGATGATCCACAATAGGTTACTTGCAAGTAGCATATAAATATGAAATACTTATTTCAAAATAAAGGAAATTCGTACCAACTTCTAACACCTCTATTGGGCTTCAGAATTAATCTTATTACTACACAATAAAGTAATGAAACAATTTATCAAATGTAAAATGTAAAATGTAAAACTTTTAATAATCAGTCAAATATATTCAATCTTTCCTGTATTAAAGCTATACAAGGCAAATGATTGTAAGCTATACTAACAAAGTTTTAATTGCATTAACCAGCAATCAACTAGATAATTGTCCTCACTCAGATGTATAATCAAACCAACAAATTTGTTTAGATTAAAAGCTATACCTGTTTAGATATAATGTCACTATCTATCCACAATTGTACATATTTAGAGAGACTATAACAAGTTCTGTATATGAAGTTTTGGAATTATAGGATGCATATATAGCTGTAGATGAATATAATGTAAATCCATATTGCGAAAATTTTGACATCCGACATAAGATATTATTTATAAAGTCTATCGACAAAGTTTTGCCGCGACCCTGAAATAATGATCGGGGTAAGTTAAGATTAATGTAGACAGAGGATCGTAGAGGAATGAATGAATATTGCGTACACATACAAACTGTATAGAAATAGAAATACTCCAGTATGCAGCTGTTAAAACAGCATTACTCCAAGGACAAATAGTATACGTAACTTAGTAAAATATAGATACCAGTAAGAAGATAATAAAAATTTTAAGATATTTAAAGGAATTGTAAAAAACAAGTAAGCTAACCATAAATAATACATGATATTTTTAAACACTTGAAATAATTTAAACGATCTTACAACACATATTTCAAACAATTTGAATCCTCTTTATTTAAAATATATAACCATTATGATATGTTTAGTTAGTTAAAATATATTAGCTATATTGCCTTTATATAATTAGAACGTTTGAAGAAAACAGTAAAGAAACTATATGAATTAAAAATAACCTGAAACGTCTAGCAATTTTATAAATTTTAGTTTTAAAGGTATAACATTTTTTTACAAAGCATGTTTCATTTTACTTTTATTGTATTTATTCCTTGTATTTTTAGTATGTGCCTCTCTGAAACATTCCAACATATTAGATATATCTTCTTCATATTTAATAAAAGTGTTAATTAATAATTTTGTTATCAACAGCATAGCTGAATATTCAACACTGTAAAAATTCAAGCATGTTAAGCTGTAACAATAGTTTAAATATTATATATTCTATATAATTACATTTTTATTGTTTTAGTTTACATATTTTTAAATTTACTGCACCGCATTGATACACCCTAAACTATAAATCAATTTTAGCTACTCCGAAATTTACATATTTATTGCCATATATTTTCCTTACTTAAACCGCTGCACTGTCAATTACTAGCAAATGTGGTTTTACTTATATACAGTAAAGAAAGGAAAAATCTTTAGAAACAAATGAAAAAACAGTGAAAATGATATTCTAGAAAATAAATAATATATTCAATGTTGCCTTAAGAAAAAGATAAGAGACTATTCTTCAGAATCATAATATTATTTAAGTAACATTGTTGTACTGAATAAAATACATTATTAGAACATTAAAGCTGTCAAATGAAAAGTAGGTCAATACTGGTTTATAAAAATATTTTAAAATTGTGAATCACATTAGTTCTTATTCTTACATGTCGTTTTGTGAATGCAGAATGCTATTATTAAAAAAAAGAAATACAAACAATTTTAGTGTACATAGAAAATGCAGGAATTTTCTGTTTTACCCATTATAAAAATGACAAGTTATTGTGACCCAAAATTCTTTGACTCATATTGTGTTAATGGACTAAAATTATTAATATTAGAGAATATTTATTAACGTAAATACCCAAATAATTTTCTGCATTTAATACTTCATAATTTATTTATTTAGCAACTCTGTTTCATTTTAATTTTTGGTCGTAATAAAAGTATAAATGTTATTTGTCGGATTTATCCCAATTAATTAAAAAGATCTATAATTGTGAATCAATTAGGAGAAAAAAAAAGATAAAACCTTGTAGTATTTTTGTATCTAATATCGTTTGGGGTGAAACATTCATTTAACATTTTGTAATAAAAGAATATATATATGTAACCAAATGTGGTAAATATAGATAAAATATACACAGGAAAATGTGTAACTAATCTTCTTTTTTTATACAAAGCGGTAAAATATAAAAATATATATTCACTTCATAGAACACAGATAAAAAATGTATTTTTTCAATTTGAACATTAAATTCTAATATTTTAAACGAAATAAATAAATTTTGCAGAATTAAGGACGTAAAACAGATATTCAGGGGTATGTTTTTAGTACTTCATCGACAAGTTACTTCTGGAAATTCTCTATATTTGTCGGTCATCAATGTTATTTTTTGTATTGAAATTTATCCAACTTTAGAAAACATCTAAAAATAACGTTTAACTTTTGTCAGCGGATTTTATAACATACCATTATAGTTGTGAGAATAATACCAAACTATTTTCTTCGGGTCCTATTACTGAGCTCAATAAAAAGTAAAAAATAATATTTTGCGTAAAAGTATTCTCGTTGTAGAAAAATTAGGAAAATAAGAGAAGAAAATAAATTTGCTATAAACTTGCAAGTTACTATATAAGTTGAATTACCAATTTAGAATTTATTTCAGATTTTTGAATTGTAGTGCTTCATAATAGTGCTTCTTTATATATTTTTATATAAAAACATAATGACTCAAAATACACTTTTCTAAACAAACGTAAAAATTCTAAATGCAATAATAAAAATTTAAACAACGAAACTAGGAATGGTGTTTGATCTAAAAAAGCGGTCATTCATCGATTATCAATTTATTGATAATTGAAAATAAAAGGTCGCACGTTATTCTCAATTTATAATTGGTCAACTTTTACTTTAGAAAATCAATCAATTAATCAGGATTTGGTTATCAAAGAACGACGTGCATAATAAAGAACTTTTTATTAAGATCGAGAATTGACCTTGTTTAAGACGATTGATGAAAATTATGAACTGAAGAAAACATTCATACTGAGATTGGTCCTGTTTAATACTTGAATACAACTCACTTATCAAACTGATTGGAAAATAAATTAAATTTTGTATATTGACAAACGAATAAAACTGTCAGCTTAACCTATCTATCTGAATTGTATATCAATAAAAAACCAGATAAGTCATGGTCATGAATATCCACTAAACAAAAAGTAGTTCAAAATCTGATTACTCTGTTGAGACAGTGTTGCAAAGAAATAACTGGATTTCTAGATATAGATAAGAAGGGTCGCATAAAATAATTAAATCTTCCGCTAGCGTCAAAGTCGATAGGATTTTCGACACAGACATCAGAGATTTCGTGAAGCAAACTAGTTTTGAGTAAATCCTGATATGTGCTAATTTATTCAAACACACCGGTCGTATTTGAGTACATTGTACGGTAAATGATTTAAAAAAGATATAAAGGTTACCCCCCCTTCCACAGCTTATCCAACGACTTTATACTATTCAATTATATTCAATTTTCGGTTATGCAAGGACAACGAGAATTGTTAGCTTTACAGTTAAACAGGAAAAACTTTCGATAGCCTAATTTAATTTGGCAATCGATAATATGTTTCGAAATGTTATAAATTCTGAATTATTTAATTAAGAACTAACTAAATAATTAAACAAATATCCAATACAAACTGTTATCAACTAAAGGCATGTAATTAAAGTGTATATATAAGTATCGCTACATATAACATATGGTTATGATTCAACCCTTGATTTTAGAAAAACTGAAGAATTTTTGTATATTAAATAGAGATATTAATCGGTATTATAAATATACAGATTAACAAAAAACTCGGATGTCAAAAGGATTTTTATGATTTCTTGAATCAAATGGTATGTATAATGGTATGCGTATATATTAGTGAGTATCAAAATTGTCCAGATAATATTAATAAACACATGGTCATGCAAAAAATACGAGCAGGTTGGGCTTTCCAAAATATAATCTTATTTCTACTGATACCTCATTTTAGGATAAAACATGGGGTTCCATCAGAATCGAAAAGTGATATGTCAGTTCTTACATGGTCAAATTTCTCCACACAGGAAGTCATAAATATTCCCTAAATTGATATTTTGTATTGATTCGAGGAATGTCATTTGATGTTTGCTTTATAGTATTTAAGTCAAATCGATGATTAATCTAATTCTAAAATATTAAACGGGAAATTGCTAATTTGCTTTCGGTTGATGAAAAGCCAAATGTAAACAATTCCGTATAACTGAATTATGTTATGTATTATCGTAATTAAATTCTACAAAAAACATAGCAATTAATTGAATCAAAAAATATTTATGTATGTACTAAATAAAATTCACAAACAAAAAGAGTTAAATTATATTTAAAATTATGAGAATTAACAATGACGATTATATGTATCATATAGTTGTTGGTATTAATAAATAATAAAATGTAATTTTATCTGAGTATGTATATGATTTTTACAAAATGAAAGAGTAACATGCAATTACTTAATTATTATGGCTGTTATATTAGAAAACTAATTCATTTATAATAATACGGCGGTGTATGTAGAAAGGAATGTATTAAGTATATACTAGGTAAAATAAAAACCTTTAGAGGATAATAAAATACTTTATGTATAAAATATACCTCTAAAAATAAAACAATTTAGATTAATTAAATTTACACTTTATTTATCACTTAAATCAAAAATATTCTAGTTTTAGTAGTATATAATTTTAAACGCTGAATGTTATATTTTTTCTTATTGTACACGTATCCCTATATTTTATAATGGTTCAGTTACAAACAACGAAAAATATGTTTGTTTTGGATTCAAACCTCTGTCCTATTCACAATTTCAAAAGATGAATGCAATATTTTCAAATTAAAATATTATACAGCACACTCAAAGTCTTGTTAATAACATTTAAAACAATAATTTTAATCCTTTAAATTGACTTTCTAAACGCTTTTAATTGTCTATAAGTCTTTTGTTTTATAAAAAATCAATCACGAAAGTAAATTTGCGAACTTTTCTGCCTTTTATGACTGTTGTAACGACTATCTTTATCTCATTAATCAGGATTACGAACGTGACAGTTATTTCAACCTCGATATTTCAAAATGAATTATCCCAACTGCTCAATTGATTGCGAAAAATAATCAATATAGGACCCCCCCCCCCACATACTTATCAACAACAGCCAATGTCAGAAATGATAAGTGAAATAACTAATCAAGCAATGACAATGGGAAGAAACACACAACATTCACAGAGCAAAGTAAAACTCTGTTCTTCAAACGAAAAGATAATAATAGCAGCACATCGGCATGCGTTCAGGTAAACAGTTCTTTGATTAACATGGAGCAATACTACTGAAAATTCACAACCGGCTAAATCCCTTTTTCATTCATCAAAGAATTGAATATTATTTAGAAAAAAGGTCAACGCCATTACTTTTTAAGTATGTCTCATTGACTGCTAAGTTCATGTTTCTATATTTTTGTGAAGAGGGAATCGTTAGGTGACCATTTGATCAAGTCAACCAAAAATTATATAAATATGGTTAAAATAGTACCAATTATGAATTAATTGGTGTTTATTCAACAACCATATTAATAAATAAACAAATAAGTCAGTATGATGCAAAGTGGAAGTATTGGGAATTCTATAGTATAAGACGTTTTAATAAGACCTGTCTCACATAATACTATTTCAACTACATTTAAGCACAGTGAGTCTGCCCTATTATTTTAAAAATACGCAAGTGATGTAATATTTTAAAATGTTATGAATAAGTACAACTATCACGTTATGTCTTTTAATTTTATCGAAATGAAGATTTTATTAACCAAGTTTTGATTTAAGAATAACAATATTTATCAATTTTTAAATAAATAATTAAAAAAATAAGTTTTACGTCGTTTTTGAAAACAAATAAGAGTTCTTGTATTTATTAAAAAAAAAACATTATATTACAGAAAATTTTCAAAATATATTTTTGTATCAAATAAATATATTATTCTATAAAAATATCGTACACATTTCAGACTCTAAAAATGTATTATTTATTATTTTTATCAAAGAAAGGGAGCGATTAAAAATAAAACATACATAATTGAGTTATTTCAATCATTATAATTAGTCTATAAATATATTGCATTGAAATTAGTTTTCTCGATTAACTTACACTATTCCATTCGATATAATAATCAATATAACTTAAACTATTCATTTGATATAATATCAAACGAATCTCGAAAAACTAGTCACATTTATAAGTGTAATTATCACAGAGTATTCTAGGAATATTTTGCTTTTGATATAATCAATATAAACCGAACCGAACCTAATATAATGATAATAATAAATAATTTAATTGTATTCTATAATTTCAGTAATTACAGACAATTTAAATAATTCCAATGAGAAATTATTTTTTGTTCTATAAAAAAATTAATTGTTCAAATTATGTAATAACACAAAATTATTAGAATCTCACATAATTACGAAAATAAATAAATAAGCAAATTATTAAATTATTAAATTTAGAATCCACACAAAACTAAAACGGACGAAACAAAATTACTTAATTAGGAAAATTATTTTAATAAAAAATAGTGTTCTGTTCACATATTAAAAATTGTCAAGGAATCCTGTTACCCGATGGTCAACCATTTTTTTCATTTAAACAGCCACCTTAGTTGTTGCTATTGTATTAAAAGCGCGAGCATAAACATCAATCCAATGTAAGATTGTTCAATGCTATAGCAATAATAAAGTTAGCTCATGAGGTTAGTCATTAGAATGAATAAGTCAATAATTTAGCACTTACTTCCGCGCCTAACCAGAACTAAAAGAAGGCAAATATGGAATTATAAAATAAATAAAAATAATTAATACCCTGATCGTTTACAAATCGTAATGCGAATACGGATTTACATACAATTTTCAAGAGTATAACAACTCCATTTGTAAAGAGTGTTAGCAAAGCAGCTGACATTTCTAGTACGAGATTGCTTACATATACGTCACTATATATAACCGAAGTGGGCGTATGTAGTAGGCATTGACCTTGTGAGCATCATGGTGCAAACTCATTGTATTCAATCATAGAGAATTACTGTAGGTGAGGTTTGATAGACATTTAGGTCAGACCTATTTACAATTATTGTTAGATACGCGTTGGAGAATTGCAGCGTAGCCAAGCGATTTTCTATTAAAATTGTTAAAGACAAATTTCAAGATATCACTGAAGGGATCTATCTTCAAAGTCTCTCGCGAAAGTTATTAATTTGTTTTATACTATAGCCCTTCCCATCTTCCCATCTATAAGCGATTTATTCACCCTTAAATCGATGGAAGACTTAGACTTTCAGTAAAAGGGAAAATGGTTAGCAAAAAACGACATTACAAACTATAATAAAATTGATTAAAAAATATTTTAGAACATTAAATAAAAATATTGGCAAAATAAAAAAATATTCGTGTAAACTAAAAACATAATTTTAAAAATTCATTGTTGAAATTTTGAAATCAGGAGAATATTTAAAACATTATTATTTTAAAGAATAAATCATTACTGAGGAAAACTATTTACCCGACAGACTGCTAAAACGTTTGAAAATATTCTGTAAATTTAATTATTATATCATAAATTATTTAATCTTTTTCTAAGTATGCAATATATCAAGTTACATTTTTCATAGAATCGATAAAAAACTATATTAGCCATATTATGTTGGTTGAAGAATAAATTACTGAAAAATAAGATGAGTATTTAATTTCAAAAACTCAACTATATCACATAGAATGCAAATAGATTTCTTGATAGTATTGTGAAGCAAATATCTACAGAGAGTTTTTACTCGATGATGTCAGTCATCCTGACGAATCCTTATTTGTTATAAAATGAAATAAACCTAAATTAAATGCTCATCACCTTGCTGAACTTTGTGTTTGTCAGCGGTTTCCCCTGCCGAAGGTGTCCTCAAGATTCCAGCAGTTGGGGATCTGGGATCAGGAGGAAGATCGTCCGCGTTATCACTCTCCGGGATCATGTTTGTTGTCGTTGTAGCAATCGGTAGTGGACTACGCAGACCGGCTCCGGGTGATCTGGGGTCCTCAAAGTCACCGGCCGCTGCAATATCTTCCAATTCATCAGAACTGGGAAATTTTAGATCATGAGGCGACTGGGGGTAGTCTGTGGGATGTGGAGGTTGGAAACACGACTTTCCCCCACTGCTGTTAGAGCGACCATGGATTGCCCGACGCTTAGAAACCAAGTTTCCCATAGAAACTATAAATCAAAAAATATCCGGTTGAGGAGATCTGTAATAAATGTTTAAAAAACAGAGAAGAACGAATGATGTTACTGGTTCGGGACGGTTATATTCTCAAACAAACTAGCAACCCCATACAGAACCACTTTTTAAAATCACGTTTACAAAAAATAAATTCTTCGAAACAACAAACTTGGCGCTAATAATGTAATCTTAAAAAAGAGATAGAAAATAACTAAGATTGAAAAAACATAAAATTAATCTTAACCAGTAGAAATAATGAATAAGAGGACTACACCAGTAAATTTTGCCTCCTCTTCATTACTTTAAAATAGCTCACGGTTTTTCATCGTACCGCAGTTAATAATTATAATTAAATTTTCTACAAACATTACTCAATCCATCATTTAAATAATTGATCAGCGCTGCTGTGTTTTCATTATTGATAGATATATACGAGCTAATGTAGTTTGATACTGTTAGTATGCATATTTACTTTAAATCATGCAAAGAAAAGCGCGAAAGTTAAATTCGATTTTGTTTCAAAATACAAATGTGTATTGCTATTTGAAAAAATAAATCATCGAAAATTAAAAATTAAAAATAATATAAGAATAGCATTAATATAAATATAGTATGAGTTTTTCTATCAATATATAAAATTATTAGATAGAAGGAAAAACAATTATAAAACCTACACAATTCATATCATATGTATAAATCGATATAAAAGTCGATAATTTGAATATATAAAAAAAAAACTTTTAGGATTTGTGATGAACAGTAGGTAATATAAATTAGATATAATAAACTTATAAAATGCAATTCTAACAACTCCAAACTTGATAATAGAAAGAAAATTAACAATAATAAAAGAAGCCTAAAGGTTTATTTTTCGATAATTTAACTATGAAAATAATTATCACTTATTCAGGATGATTATATCAACATACTCGTGAAATATCTAACACAAACTATAATATTTAATACAATTGTTTTAAATAACAAATTCCTGTTTACCTTATATATATATAAGGTAATAAACAATTCCTAGTAAAACTTATATTAGTTTTTTTTCGATTACAAAATTATTTGGAAATTTATGTTATGGACTTAAAAAAGTAAGTCTTGCGAAAAGCATTATCCTGATTACTTTTCAAACGTTTATGTGAAATTAGAAATGTAATATTACAGACGTAACTTTAGGTCAACAATACGTTTCCGTTTTTTCAAAATCAAATTATTAAGTTTATAAATATCACTGATAACATTACAGACAACATAATAATGCAACAGAAATAAAAATATGTTCATTTTGTTTTATAGAAATTTTAGTAGTATTTTTTGAAGAATTTCTTTGCTGATACAAAGAAAAACAAATTAAGAATAAAAGCTTCATTTCAGTATGATTTCGATTTTATATAATTTTGATTTAAAATACTAACATGGATTTCATAATTAATACGATTAGACCAGTGTTACGAATAACTAAATATTTCAACTAATGACAAAAAAATGTCCTCCGTTTTTGTAAATGGATTCCAAATATCGTGAAATAATTCAGAATAAAATGTACAACTATTATTTCAAAAATACATTTTAAATAATAAATTGTATTGAATAAGTTTTAACTATTAATTATATAGACCTTTTGATAAACGTGGTATAATTTAACTAAATGTTTGTAATTTTTATCTGCTTTTCACTAAAATTGTATGATGACCTTAACTAGACTCAAAACGTTTTAATGTTTTCAATACAATGTTTAGTGCAATTTTTTTAAATAAGATTAACACATCAGAGTGAAAATGACCTTATATTATTAACAGTAAACATAAATTGCACGTAGCGTTACTCCATTGAAATAGTTTCTATTTATTAGTTGTTAGCAACACTACTGTGCAACCAATCTGTTCGGGGAAGAAAGTAAGACAAGAAGACATAGTAGCTCAATAGGTATCAAATATATTGATTTCATAATATCTGATGTGTATTGAGGTGAGTTTCGTGGCTGCTGATGTCATTTAAGTACGTAGGTTGACAAATAAAAATAGTTTGTATCGTCACATACATAGTATTACACAACACAATACGTTCACACCCTCATCTTTTGTTCTTGCAAATTTTATTCTTTCATCTTTTTTTACTTCAAAATTATTGGAAAATTTAATATGTGTCTCTTGAAATCTTGTTTTAAAGATTGCAATTTAAATTTTTGTTAAATAAATTTACGAAAATTAAATAATAAATAAATGTACTACAAAATATTAATTAAAATGCATAAAATTAAGTAAAACAAATACTAGTGCTAGGTAATGATTTAAACATTCTGAATATATAAAAAAAATTAAATACTTAACAATAAACACAAAATGTTTCAAGAATAGAAGACTTTCTAAAACTTTGTTTTTTTTAGAATTTGTTAACTGGAAAATGTTTAATGCAGTTGTTCAGTCAACATTATTTGTTTAGAAAAGGATCTTTATACATTCTTGTAAATGCAAACATAAATAATATTGTTAGCGATGTCAAAATTGTGGAGATTAGATTGAAGAATTAGCAATTGTTTGTTATTATCCAGGAAGGAAACAATTTTTGTCGAATAGATGACAAAGCATAGGAAAATTGTGTCACACAAGTGTAACATTTTATAAATGGATTAATTTTCACTAGAATAAATATGCATAACTAAAACGAGATCCTATTACTGTGTGTTCCCAAATAAAAATGTAAATGTAAAAAATCTACTAGATAAGAATTTTAAAAAAGAAAAAGTTTATTTGATCGTAAGAATGAATGAATTATCGTATTGGTAGTATCAAAACTATCCCAATTTTATGAATGATTGAAGACAATTAATACACAATTAAAGCATTGGAACTAGAAAAGTGTCAAGAATAATTTAGAGAGGTTCAAATACACATTCAATTGATATTTATTTTTTTACAAATTAGAAATCATAAACCACCTCTGGACCATCTCCTGGACAGTTTCATTTACTTCATTATATTTTCAAATATTATTGAAATTTTAATATAAAAATAAAAAACGGTTTTATATTATACGTTGTGCAACCAGATTTTTTCTAAAACTCTAAAAAAAATAAAACTTACATATGGTCCAAATTCTGCATCCATAATTTATTTATAGAATTAAACCGTAAAATATAATTTTATTACTCTGATACAGTTTGTATTGCATTACTATTACAAAATAGAATTGTAGCAGTGCAAAGAAATCAAAGAAACAACACATGTTGTGGCTTAGTTACAGATATTAGATATTTAACAAATTCACCCAACATTCACAATTTCTTTTGGTTTTTGAAAAGCTAAATTCGAAAAATAGTGTGGATCCTCTTGTTTAATGAATATATATATTTCGTCAAACAAAAAAATGCCTTTAAAATGTTTTCAGAAAATTAAATTTTGAAATATAGAGTTTTTTGACATTCAAGAAGAGCAATTTGAGCAATATTTTAATATTACTGATGTTGTTCTTATTTTACTCTCGAAAAGTATTAAAATATGTTTATATTGTTATGTAAAAGTTTGAAATATCATTTTAAACTGTAAAATTTATACAGGGGTACTGCGATCTGAGTGTATGCATTATTGTAATTTATGTGTTACATTAATTTTGTTTTGCAGAAAATGTGTGTTTTAATTTCATAACTTAATAAAATTTAATAACCAAAATCAAGATTATTAGCCATACATACTTTATGAATCTATTTATTTAGACAATTAAACAAGGTTTTGTATTAAACAGTTAATATATATACAATTTAAGAAATATTTATATTTATTATAACAATATATTGTTTAGAAATATATTAGATACATATGTCTACAAACATTTTATTTAAGGAATCATATATAAAATGTTTATTAAATTAATATTATATCATTAGTTATATTTAATGTTTAGATTACTAAATAAATTTCTTTATAAAAGCATTAATAAATAAGTTTAATTATTTGATTGTTAATGTATTTCAAAAAACAACTTTAATATGTAATAGTTAAAAAATTACAAAGTCAATTTATTCATGATGAAAGTTAATTAATGATACAAAAAATCAATAAAACATAATAAATATATTATTTCAAAAAAAAATTTTTAATAACACTTTATTAGCACCATATATAGGAATATAAATAGGAATATATGTATAGAAATATATTATACTCATATATATTAGGAAGCAATCTTAGAAATATAAAATACTAAATTAGTATAACATAATAATATTTAATTTAAAAAAGTGTCAATTAATATCAGTTTTATTTATGTTATTAATAACTGATTGCTCTAAATTTTAAAATTATCAACTAAGTAAAACATAGCAAGCATGGTTTACATAAATAAATACAATTAAGGATTATTTTATATAAATAGAATGCCTCTTTTTCTTATTATATGTTCATCTTTAATACAATACAAAATTTATTTATAGTTAGGTAGCATAAATTGATTTAGATTATTGATTAATTAGTAATAAATTATTAGATTATTTTACAATATGATTTAAAATAATTCAATATAATAGAAATTATACTATTAATTTCATCAATATAGATAATTTTCATCATTTAAAATAAATGAGAGATGATTTATAATTAATTGTAAAACTTATTCTTGATAAAGGATTAATTGACATAAAACAAGATTATTATTTTATATATCTATAAAATAAGATATTTATTGAAAATAATATATGCTTACAAAGTATATGAAAAAGGTTTAAAATTAAGATTTTATAAAATAATAATATAGTGATAATTTTTTTTTAATATTATAGGAATAAAACAAGTCTAGGTGTAATTGGGGACATCATTGGGTTACTTAATAATTTAAAATAGTATATAAGCTCATCATAATATATAAGTTAAGAATGTATAAACATATGGCCTAAAAATTGTATCTTTTATTTATGTATAATTTCTAATGTAATAAAAATTTAATATAGCTGACGACTAATAGTAAACTATGAATGTATTATTATAATATATATATGTAATCTTTAAAAAAATATTTTAATTTTATTTAATCCATTAGATTTGAATAAAATATTGTTTATTTTTTTATTATGTACTATTAATATTATAACATTTGTATTGATATTTATAAAATGTTAACAAGTAAAATAATACAAATACTATATACATATTTTATATATTTTCAAAATAAAATAAATATAAAGTATTCAACAAAACTTTTACTAAATAAATAATAATTATTTTTATGTTAATATTAATAAACATGAATATAGTTTATATAATCATAATAGTATGCATTCAATTGAAATTCTGTGACAGAGACAATATCATGGGTTATTCTCAATGCATCAAGGGCACAAAAATGTATGGCATATGGTGATGAAGTATAATAAATAAATGTATGAAATTTAATAAAATGTTACCCTTTTAATGAAGTATGATTTACAAATCATATAAGAAATGTGATTTCATTTGTTATATGCATTTTCTTAGTTAAGTAGAATAGCCTAAGTTGATGAGCTTGACATATTTTAATGATATATTATAGTATAGTATAGTATAGTATAGTATAATATAGTATAGTATAGTATAGTATAGTATAGAATAGTATAGTATAGTATAGTATAGTATAGTATAGTATAGTATAGTATAGTATAGTATAGTATAGTATAGTATAGTAT
>JAUZNC010025197.1:0-10345 GCA_034780395.1 Vannuccia rotundouncinata | reverse complement strand
TGTGTGGTTTTTTAAATACTAAATATTGATTTAACACAATTTTTAAAATGCGATAAAAAGAGAAAAACTTTCATCAAAATTATATAAATTGGTAAGAAAAAATGTATAAGTATTTTCATACGACTTTACTCATGAATTATATTGGTATCATTACTTTCATTGAAAAATTACTTTTAAAAAATTATTTATTCAATGATCTAATTGTCTAGATATTATTTTAATTCACCTTTCATCTTTTTAGTTAAACGGAAACTACGAAATAAACGGATTCTACATAAATATCATTGTTTATTTAACTAATTAATTATATATAAGGAACGATGTTGAAACGATTATTTAATTACTATTTTTAGCACTACTCTAACAACAACAATTAATGAAAGCAACCCACACGCAACCACCCACATATATTCCTTTAAAAGATTAAACGTTATTATATTCACACATCAAAAAAATACGCTAACTACGCTAAATACGTCAATATTTCGAAGTAATTTCAAAGTATTTCAAAACTAATAAATAAATTAATAACAATACATGCTCTCCGACATAGATTTTCATAAATGATATAAATATATACATATGACATAAAGTAATAAAATAACTCCTACTTTTAAAACAATAAAAAGTAAAATTAAAAGAAATAATATAATATATAACGTTTCATATATCTCTCTAAATTGTTCTTAATACAAAATTTACTGTATGTTATATTACAATGAACAAAATAAAAAACGGTCATTCAAGACTTGGCCGATCTCAAGACAGTGAAATTTAATGCTGCATTATATAATATAAATATATTCCGTTAGTGGTCTTTGTCTAGGTAAAGACGACTTTCTAAGTTCTAATGAGATTTATTATTAATGCTACACTACAGGTAGGTAGGTTCAAAAGTTACAAAGACATAGATTTTGTAAAATTTTTATCATTATCGATTATTATTATTCCGAAAATTGGCGTGAAATTTGCATATGACCTTAAATATTCCAGGTTGTAATGATCTACTTTTAAAATGTCGGCAAATTCAAATTTTCGAATTGTCATCTTCGTGTCATCTTAAATTAAAATGGTTTTTTGACATCGCTGCCCTAGCAATGCATTAATAAATATTTTTTTCCAAAAAAAGTTAGGTATTGGTTGTTTAGTTACCTAATGGTGCCATTTAAAACAATTGAAAAGGCCTATTTTCACCCTGTCAGCTAGGTGTCAGTTTAAAAAATACGACCAGAAGGGACCTCCGATTAAAAATCTGATGGCGCCTACCCCCGCCCCAAGAGAATTTCATAGCGCACATAGCGCTCAGCATTTTAAAGTTTAAAATATACCCTTTTTTATCCAAGGAAAACTCCGATCGATAGAAAAGTTAGCATAGCAACACTAGACATCACTAGGTATATTATCTTAAAATTTCGAGGTCATTGGTCACTGGACAAAAATTAGAAAATGTATTCTAGATAAATGTTTCATGAAATCTATATCGTTGTAACTTATTAACCTACCTGTAAAATATATTATTAAAGACTAATTTTATTATAATATTTTCAGACATACAAAAATTGCTCATGTGTCCAATCCTCATTCCCCACAAATTCAAATTGGACCGCGACTGCGGTTGATGGAGCTTGTCTCTCCGACTGTATGATGGAGATGGTTGTTTTTTTAGTTATTCTGTGTCTCATTATATTCGGAACATTTTTAACTCAGACGCCTAGTCTGACTGCAACACTGCGCAGCTTAGCATACGAGGATAGATCTTTTGGTCTGGGAATCCAGTGGATTTTCTTGCGACTATTAGGTAATAAAAAAAAATTTATAACGATTAATTCTAATTAAATATGTTTAAATGTTTATTTATGTGTTGGCGATGGATTAAGTTCATTTTAAAATAACCCGATTTGCCGGACGGATTGCGTTCCTGATGAAATTACCCAATTCTTCGGCACAGCCCGTCGGATTGCGTCTTCAAATATTTACCAAATTTATTAAGAAACCCAATCCGTCCGAAGAAGACGGTATTTGTCGAGTGAACGCAATTTGTTGCTAACATATGAACTTGAAGCTGTTAAATATAACAGAAGAAAGGATGTTTGATCCGTGAGTAAATTATTGCACATACCAGGTAATAATCAAATTTTATGTTGTTTCATAAATATAAATATAACAGAAGAAAGGATGTTTTGTTCCGTGAGTAAATTATTGCACATACCAGGTAATAATGAAATTTTCTGTTGTTTCTATTTAACATAATAATTATCATAGTCTGGGGGCAATCTCGAAGGACCTTGCATTAAGATGTGCCAAGCGTTTTATTGCATTTATTTGACCTTTATTTTCCCTAGAGTCGGAAACCAGTTGATGCCCCTTGAGCATTTTGAGAAAATTGCAATTTTCCAAGATGGCCGCCGTAAAATTTTAGTCCTATCATATCTCGAAAACTAATCCACCTAGTAACATGGTTTTGATGTCTAGCCCTATGTTTTCTTGGTCTAGGAATCAGATAAAACCACCAGCCAGAACCCTACACCACTCTAGTATCACTAAAATAGAATAGAGTGGATAAAATCCAAGATGGCCGCCAAATTTGAGCCTTTTTAAGCAAAATATATCATACCTTTTCCCCTGCTACATATACGAAGCTGATATTCGTGTCTATATCTATATTTGTGTTTGTCATGAAGTCAATAAAAACTCAATAAACAGTATTAAACATATTTGTTATTAACAACTTTGTAAAACAGACGAACACAATAACGAAATATATTTTCCATGCAAAAATAATATAAAAAATTGATGAAAATACTGATCGACAGATAACATAGTATAATGGAATACAACATACTTTAAACACTACCAAGCGGCCTTATAATATATTTATTATATTCATGACAAACACAAATAAATATATATATAAACACGAATATCAGCTTCGAATTTGCTGCAGGTGAGAAGGTATGATATATTTTACTTAAAAAGGCTCAAATTTGGTGGCCATCTTGGATTTTATCCACTCTATTCTATTTTAGTGATACAATAGTGGTGTAGGGTTCTGGCTGGTGGTTTTATCTGATTCCTAGACCAAGAAAACACAGGGCTAGACACCAAAACCATGATGCTAGGTGGTTTAGTTTTCGAGATATCATCGACATGAAATTTGGCGGAGGTCCATCTTGGAAAATTGCAATTTTTTCAAAATGCTTAAGGGTGCCAGAGTGGCTTCAACTGGTTTCCGACTCTAGGGACCATATAGGTCACATAGATGCTATTTTACCTATTTTTTTCCCCAAGACTATCATATTAAAAAGCAATTAGTAGTAGTGCAAGAGTCAATTCTGCAACGAGATGGGATATGTCAACTGAGACTGTTAATCAGAGACAGATTACGCTATGGATTTTTTATGAATTTTATGAATAAATTTGTTTATTTTTAATTTTTATTTGATTTTTGTTCGTATTAAGTTGTTATTTGATTCTAACTCTGAAATATTGGCGATTCAAATTCTCGTGTTATGTTATTTTTAGTAATCATAATTTTTGTTTGAAAAATGTTTTATATCTGAGTTTTACATTTTTAAATAAACATATACTGAATAAAATTGGGAATCCATGAATTATTTGACTAATTTTGAGATGTTTAAAAATTCAAATTTAATTATTTTTTGGCAGGTTCTATACCCGGTCCGTTAATGTTCGGAGCTTTGATCGATACTACCTGCAGTCTTTGGAAGACCCAGTGTGACTCAATAGGAAGCTGCGTCTTTTATGACCCCAAGAAGTTTCGTATCATATTTATGGGCATGAGTTTAGTGCTCAAAGTGATTTCATTTCTGTTATTGATGCTTGCTTATTTTTTCTACCGACAACGAAGGTCCTCTTCCAAACACACCCTAAAAAGGGCCGGCTATTCGGCTGATTATGGTACGCCAGAAAACCAAAACGCTGATGATACTGTACCAACTATTTCATAATTTGTATGTGGATAGTATAACCTTTTTTGAACATAGTTTAATAATCAGTATAATGACATTTTATTCAATACTGTTACAAAAATTCACCATATTATTCAAGATTTTTTAACTATCTTAGTAATAAAACTTCCTGAAATATTTATTGATAAATTTATCAATGCCTTCAATAATATGAATGGCTTTGCAATAATTATTTTTGACATATCTGCCAGAACCTTCGTATACGTCAACACATCTGTATCAGACATTTTAATTGATTGTAATTGTATGACAATCTATTTCGACTTGTATAAATCATGTTCAGATTTTTTTGAGCAGCATCAACATTTCTTACCAGCTTGTATGGAAAATGATTCAGTTAATCCAACAAAATAAACATATTTGTTATTTGCTTCAATGAATTGAATTTGATTCAAATTGTATGTATAATTAACCAGTCATTTCAAACATTAGTTTATTTATTTTTAAATTGTGAAACCTTATATATATATATGTATTTATTTATTTATTTATTGTAGCATGAAAAGAATGTATAGTCTTTTTGTAATTATAGACAAAATTAAACTTTATTTGATAATAAATACAACATAATTTAATAATAAATTCAGAACTTTGACATTTTAATATATATAACTTACTTTGATATGATATTAATAATTTACCTCACATAAATTATGGGAATATATATATAATACATAATCATATTACATAATGTTGTCAATTACACGTAGCAACCATCAACTTCGATTATTTTCGTCATGGTGACCATAGAGTCGTTGAGCCCTTTCGCCATTCAATCTGACTGAAATTGGGAGGTTCAGCATCCTAAAATGGATTTAGGTCATCCATGGAGCTTCGAGTTATGGAAATACGTGCCTATCACACAAGTTTACATCTGGAGAACAAGGGGATTGGCGCAAAAGCCCGATACTTCTTTCAGCAATGTGTTTGGAGTCGAGCATTGTCCTGCCGCATGCCAATCTTTTCTGGTTAAATAGGATTGGGAATCACTGGTAGTCGGTCATTTATACAATAGTCTCGTGTATGAGTAAAACTTAACTTGAATTAAATATTAAATTTTTCAAATATTTTTGTTTAATATTCTTTTCCAGGTAAGTTTTATTTGAATCATAGTATAGCCCTTTACTACTTAGGTATTAAAAGTAGTATTCTAACTGAAAGCAAATATTGA
This sequence comes from Vannuccia rotundouncinata, assembly GCA_034780395.1. Taxonomy (NCBI): domain Eukaryota; kingdom Metazoa; phylum Platyhelminthes; order Proseriata; family Coelogynoporidae; genus Vannuccia; species Vannuccia rotundouncinata. The sequence continues at coordinate 5,185 of JAUZNC010025197.1, read as the reverse complement.
AATATTGTACATTATTTGTGGAATATTTGTAAGACATGACTAAAAGTTATAAAACAAAATAATTTAATACTAAAAAATATTTTCGTAGATTTAAATATATCTATATATATATATATATTAAAAACGTGAAATTGTATAACGTATCAAACCATTTTACCAATTTTATTTAATTATTTTCAATTAAGTTGAATTTAGGATTTTAATAATTGTTTTTATGTTATCTCTTAGGTATTCAAATATATATACTGTTGAACGCTAATTATACTGTCATAAAATACGGCATTTACTTAGTTAACACTGGTAAAAATTATATATGAAATATCTTAATGGATGCGGTAAATGATATATAGTCTATAAAAATATAAAATCCTCTATAAAAATATATACTTTATTACCGTGCAAATGTTTCAAATGATACGAAGACTCAAATTATAATTTTCAAAAAATGTGAGCATTAATATTTTATGAAAAATGTTGGATATATTTTCATCATTGCATTATTGTTAAAAAATTTGACTTACGTTTGATGAAACACCTCTAGACTAGGGAGAAGGAGTAACTATAGTAACTACCACCAGTTGTCGACTGTTTGTCTAAATTAAGAAATTAAGCGACGCAAGAATAGTTTTACAGGATATAACCCTATTCAGAAGAAGTTTGGTTTCTTTCATTTTATATGGAAATGAAAATAAAAAGTTCAAGATTTATTTTATGTTTTAGATGGACGAAGCCTAAAATAAGCTTGTAGTTAAAATAAAAATGTTTTCTTTTAGTTAGATTAATTGTATCTTCTTCATTTGTTTAACCCTGCGTTTACTATACCATGGGGTGTTATACCGCCCCAGTTCGATTTGAATCGATTGTCATTTTATTTCTGTTTATGTCTAAAGCTTGAAATTACAAGACTTTACCTAACTATTAGTTGCCTTTAGTTTTTATAAAAAAATACGAACATGGTTTACCAGTCGGGTGGTATACCACGCCAAGACAAATAATCGATTTTAATATCTATATATTTAAAAAAAATCATTTATAAGATCATGACAACAATTTAATTTGCAAAAAATGTGTATATTGCTCAGAAACGTACAAAAACATTTATGTGTAATGTCACCAGTGTAATAAAAGAGCTAGGGAGCAAATTTCTTTGAAACAACATGTGTGGAGCAAATTGCTTTACCGCAGTCATGACAGTTCTTGAGGTGTTCCGGTCACGATCCCGAGGACATAAAAAGCAGCGGCGTCGTTTCTCGGCAGGTTGTAGACCATTATCACCGCGGGAGCTTCAGAGGGGGGCATTCGGAGGAGCAGGTTGGTTATTATTTTCAACTCTGATCAACGATTTGGCAATTTTGATGAGGAAACGCTCAATTTGGTCCAGGATATCGACACCGCATTTCCCTTAACTGAAATCCAGAATCATTTGTGGTTTCTTTTTCTCATCTTCAGCGACTCCCCGGGATCAGCGGGTCAGAGAGTAAGACAGTTGGTTCACAGATTTGTTCTTCTTGGGAACATATGAGACTGTAGTTGCGTTGTTTAGAAAAGCGAAAATACTGGAATATTATGGGCCTGAAGAATACATAGGAAACACATTCAAAGGAAGTTTGGGTCAGTGATTCTTTGCGTAACCCACAGTATCTTTGACACCTTTATTAAAAAATCTTGTCGATGTACATTAAATGTAAACCACCCATCTCACTTCACCAACAGTTTCACTTCACCAACTGATATATGAGATGACCAAGATTTGGCATGGGGGGAGGGGTGTGCGTTTTAAAAGGAGTGGAACTCATAGAGTCATTGTTTAGTACTTTTGCTATAATATATATATATACATTACAATTCCCTAGGTCTAAAAAATGAAACAATACAATTTATGATATTCACGATAAATATAAATCATATCCCCTTATGTTATGCTTATTTTTGAAGAGAACGTTTTCTCTAATCAGTTTTGATTATATATAAAACATGAATTATGATGACAACAAAAGGTATTTTATTTTAAGAATAAAATAATGATACATTAAAGCGAAAGATATCACACAATTAACTAAGTTATAACTTTTTTTTCTTCGTTTTTTAAATTAAAGAATATTTCGAAAGAAGGGAAGAAACAAAGTATAGTACATTTTCGAAACACATTACAAATTTAAACATATTGACACAAATGCAAGATCCTATAATCAAGACATTACATAAATAAGTAAATATATAAAGTAATCACAAATAACCATTTAAGTTGTATAAATAATGGACAAATCTAGATATTAAAAATTGATAACATATTCATTCACATTAAAAAATCATTTTACTATTACTAAAAGTTTTTTGAGGTAAAATTTGAATTTACTCAAAACTACTATTAATTAATAATATATTATAAACAATATGTTGTTTTCAAATTTTAACAAAAACATGTAATGCAATAAATACAATATATATATATATATATTTAAAAAATATTTATACAATCTATAATATACACATTAATAATATAATTAAATATATATCAATTTTATAACTTTTGAAACTTTTGCTTACACAATTCCACACATATTTGACACAAGAATTACAACATATTTTCACAAAATTTAAAAATTTAAATAATCGTATTTGATATTGTGGATTAATTCACAATGTATGAATTACCGTAAGGTATGAAGGATCTTTTTTATGATTCATTCATTTTGCAGCTTCTTGATCATTTCCCACACGTAGTTGGGGTGGGATGATGGTTCATCGGATTTGTTTAGAGCATAAATTATACTCTGAAAATCGAAAGAATAATAAAACTTCATTTCGTTAGTAATTTTTAGAATTGTTTCCGGACATGAATTATACTTGCTTATTATAATTTACTAGAATGTCATATATTAACTTTTTCAAAGTAATGGATATCCAAAAATATGATATTCGACATTCTAGAACTACAAATTAGAAGTCCTTAAAAATAAGTTAGCCTTAAATTATTTGTCTTGATTTAAGTTAATAATGAATTATGAAATAATAAAAGTTATTCAGAATTTTGTAATATCGGAAAGTTGAAATATTATTAATTAACTCGATCCTTCCCAAATTTAAAATCTGTGTCAAAATGTGTCCCTATAAAAAATGAATTTCTAATTTTTCTAAATTGAAATGACTGCTATTAATATAGTTCAACTATATAGAAACTATCGTTATCTTACAGCGTACCTTTTCAATTCTCCAATCTTTTATCAATAAATATAATCTATTTTGAATTTAAATTTAACGTAATAATAATTATATTTATATGATGAAATTACCCCCATTTTGCTTTTTCATACTCAAGTGACACATCTTGAAGATAGGGATTAAATATCATAGTCTAGTAAAGAACAAAAATTAAGTGATCAATACACAATTTAAAGAATAAACAATAATTTGTAAATTATAAGGGAATTTTCTTCGCATTAGTTTCGCAATTTATACAAACCGGGTCTTTCGTGTCTTTGGTAACATTATCCAGAGGATTGTCTCGATATCTGGGAATTCTGAAATGAATTATAAAATTATTGGACAAAGATATTCCATGTTACAAAACGAGTTATATTTAGTAATAAAATATCATCATTTATAGGTGCTATTTATTATTTTATAATAACTTCTAACTTGGCTAATAATCCATTTAGTAAAAACATAAAGAAGAAAAAGATTAATTTTGTCACGCAGAAAAGACTCAGCAGAAATAAATTAAGATGGTATGAGAACAAATTGCGTGTGTTCTGTTATAAATTTAATTAGCTTTGTGTTGTGAATATGAATCCATGGAATAGAGGCAAACTCTAAATATAAAGTAATAGAACAAATTAATGTATTATTCGAATATATAATTTTGTTGTATGAATTTTTTTTTTCTTAATAATAAAGTGTTGAGAAAACCGTATTTTACAAAGAAAATGATAATTCTGGTTATTCATAAATATTCAATTTAAAAACGCACATTAAAAGTCTAGTGACAAAAAATTTAACTTAAGTTATCATTGTAATTAATTTTTGTATACCTTTTATAATATATATTACTTTAAGTATGAGTTTATTTGTCAAAAAATTTACCATTGCGGGAGTTAACTATTTTATACTAATTTATATAATTTCGACTAACATTATTTATATCTATATTATAATTGTACAAAATAAACAATTCATATAATTTGTATCTTGTGAAGAAAAAGAGAAGTAAGCTTATGTTATAAGTCATCTCGAAAAAAAGGGCAGGATTGTTTCAACATTCTACATTCTGTTGCTAAGACTATTCACATATTTTAACTTAATTTTCTAAGACTAAATAAATGTATATTTACAGTTTTTACGTATATAAACATTGTATATTTTAGGAGTCTGCATATATACATTACTGACTATATAAATTACTAACTGCCATTAAATTAAACCTTTCTCACGGATCAATACTATTGCTTGATTATCAATCATACTAGAAATAGTTTCTCTGTCTGGCAAGGCATACAACGTGAAACTTCTTCAGTGATTTATTCTCACAGTAATTTGTCATATTTGTATTAACTACAGATATATTGATAATAATTTTACAGTTTTCGATTTATAAACTTTTTTGAAATCCTTTTGCAAAAAAATAATTGTTACATTATTTAATATTTTTTTATATTGAATGCTCTCTGTAAACAATGATCCAGAAGGTGAATAATAGATTGGTTTATTAGTTGGTGATATTATGTAGAACAAATAGTAAAATAGAATTCATTAATAAATCATTAAAACTATATATATGTATAGTTCAAAATTTGTAAGATTTTGAAAACAAATTTTTCACGTATTTTAAATTTGTTAAAAGTCTGAAATATTTTCTTATAATTTACGAATCAAGGAGTTGATCGAATTCCTTTATCTACATAAAGTGGGCTAATGTTGTGTTTATAAGAATACGTTTAATATACATGTACTAGAAGAAACAAAGTAACCCTTACCGCAAATCGGGTTGGGCAAAAATGTTGTGCCAAAAGAAATATATAGACATTGATCCCGCAACAATTGGTGCAAATATTAGCGGAATCAACTGAAAAAGGAAAAGTTTGTAATTTATTATAACTATTCTGGAAATAGTAAACTATCAACATATAAAAAATAGGTCCATATTTAAATGACTAATTTAAAAAATAGGTTTTACATGAAATACCTC
>JAUZNC010025186.1:4768-20656 GCA_034780395.1 Vannuccia rotundouncinata | reverse complement strand
AATAAATACACAACAAGGAAATAATATAATATACAACATTAAACAGCGTTTATAATTATTGCTATTATCAGTATCTACAATAAAGTAAACGTAAACTATTGAACTATGAAGAAAAACTATTAAATGTTTTCAGTATTTATTCTTTATTATTCATAAACGCGATCAAAAATGTATTCATGATCATGGTTTAATTACTAATTCATCTAATTCAATACAAAAAAGTAGTTTCCTTCAGTCCGATTAAATTTATGAGGCAAGGGACTTTTGAGCAACCCTGCATATCGTATAAAAAATAGAGCAATTAGAAAGTAAGAAAAGTAGAATAAGAAAGTAATTTATTACTTGCGACTGTTTTCTCGTTCATTTGTGACGACATTCCATTATTGCGAAGTATCTCAAGCAGTTCAAACCGAAAAGAACTGATATCCCCTTTGATTTCGTTGAGATCGTCTTCCGTGACACCTTGCTTATCATCGGATCGTTGTTTGTCCATCAAGTATCGTTTAATCAAATCACGCATGACAACCTGATACTTCGTTTCTATTTCATTAACTTTTCGAACTAATTTCTGTGGATTGAAAATTCAAACTGGTCAGAATCCTAAACGCATTTTGACAAGTTTCATCAATCGAATCAACTTACTCTTATACTCCTAAATTTGGTCTCTTTGCGATTCTCACTGCGTGAACAAATGTGGTCTTTAATCCACTTGATTATGTAGTACACCGATTTAGGACTGGGAACCACATTGAAAGGCACCGGGAGTGTTGCCCCCTCCTCAAAATAGCTTACCCACAAACTGGATCGAGCAAATTTCCACTCAAAATCAGCACGTTCCTGAAGTCATTGAAAAAAATTATAATGTAAATTATTTGGAATTACGTTTTTAAATATATTTTCAAATTTGTCATAAATCGGTATATGTTATATTTTTATTATCATATAACTTAGTATTTTTTTAAGTTCAGCAGCTAAAATATTATAGCAAATAGATACAGAAAGACAAATTCATAATACCTCATGACGTCTAAAAATTGTACCCCTCACTGTTGAAAAAGGTTATTTAAAGAACCTTTTTTCAAAGAATCTCTGAAGAATCTTTTACTGAAAAACCTTCCAAATAACATTTTTTCTAACAATGATGTTTGGCAAAATCCTGTATATTCAAACCTGGTCATATTTTCAATATTATGTTTGTTATTAAATACTTACAGCAATAATCTGGTAGGAATTGTTCATCATGGCAATCAGCATGTTCAGAAGTACAATCAATGCAATACACGAATACGCTCCAAACATAAATTTTCCTGAAAGGATTCGAACAAAGATAGAAATTGAAATAGATATTAAGTAGATATTGAAATAAAAATAAACATTCAGGAAAATTTTACAGTTATAATAGTGCGTTTTTTAAGAACATCTGACAATAATTTCGTTAAAAATTTGAGTTTTAATGAATACATATATTTTAATATATTAAGATTTACCAAAATAATATCTCATTATCGCAAGTGAGTTGGATACTATAATATAAAAATTAGCTATAATAACCTTATTCATTCATATAATATTGCCATGGCTATTTTGAAAAATTTTAAAATCTTTGAGGAATTAATAGCAAAAATTTTTAATTATATTATAAATATTAATGCATAAAATAAACTCAAAGTAATCTTCTTCAGTAAAAATTGCCAATAAAATTCTTCTAATGACCAAATTCAAAAATAAACTGTTATCTAGTATAAAATTGTAATTATATCAGAATGCTAGGAAAAATTTAGATGTTTTCGAAATAAAATTTACTTAATTTACAAAATGCATTACTTACAATAAATTATCTTATTAACTTATTAACATAACTACATATCTACAACTATCTATTTGGCCAGATAACATCGTAAATTATTTCAAAATGTATAATAAAAAATTATAAATAGGGTGTTTTCACTGCTTGAATGCATACTCATATTATATATAATTATTTCATTATATTATAATTGTCGATAATAATTATTATAATCCCAATACTGTATCGCTGCATTGTGAAAACAAATTCAACGTAAAAATAGTTATCTACGTTCATGATTTATTAAAAGGACAAAGTTAGATTTTCTCTTTATTCATTATTGATAATATTCACAATATTCAAAATGAAATGTTTTTATTTTGAAATGTAAATTTCTATATTATTAAATTTCTTTAGTGTACTTTTATAAACATTACAGTTTGATAATCAATTAACATTAGCTATAAAAATGAAGACATTACTCACCAACGAACTCTGTAAATACATGTGGATATTCCAAGTTGAGATTAGTGAGATCAACGAGACCATAAGTTGTCCAATAAAGACTTTGGCTGATTTCGAACAAACTGAAAATTATGTTTTAATCAAAAATGAATCATAAATCGGACGACAATTAGCAAATCATTATTTTCAATGAAGTTATGCGATAATAGCTGAACTAACTCATCAAAGCCTTGTTAGATGTGAATGAAATTTTTGTGTGATTAACTATATATAAATTAACTATAACTAAATACATGTTATCCCATTATATTGATAACACGTCATTGTATAATTGCATTGTTTCTTCAGTATACTATCTGTTATTAAATTTTCTTTTAATATAGTGTTTATAGTAGCAGTCTTACTGAAAAGTACTAAAGTTTGATGAATTTAGAAAATGTACCCAGGTTAACTCATTTTCAAAAAAACGCCCTCTACACCACCAATTTCTGGATGCGCTCCTGGTATGTAAGATTTTTCGTCGAAATTTAAATTTAATGAATTTAAATCGAACTCGTCCTAAATATAATATAAATAATTTGGTTTATAAATAAAGTTTACATAAAATAACACACATTTTAATACATTTAGAGTATTCATTGCATGAACGCAGCAAAAACGAAATATGAATAATAGTGTTACATAATGTAGAAATAGTTCTAACGTAGCGAATTGCTTATTTAATTGAATTTCAATAAAGACGTTTTTGTTACACGTTTGGCACTGTACATAATACTCACTTCGAGAAGAAACGCCCACGACCTACACAGTAGTTGTATTTTTCTACGTCTGGACCGCTCGCCATCAGTGCGAATTCAACCCCTTTGCAGTTCTTGGTCCGCTCGTTGGAATAAAACCAGTAGAGTTGATTGAGACCAAACGCGAAGGCCACCAGCAACAAAAGGTACATACAGAGAAACTTGACAATATCGTTAAGTATGCGACCTATGGAGATCTGGAGCGGACCCAGTTGTGGACTCACGGTGAAGAGGGAGACCAGACGCAAGGTGCTGAGAATGTTTGCAGTAGCGAACACGGATTCGGAAATAAGGACTGGATGGAAAGAATGCCAATGGCTGCGTTTTATAGTGGTTTCGTTTGGATCATCGGAATTCATGTCGGAGTACTGTACAGGTAAAGAAGAGATGTAACAGTTGTTTATACCATTTTCTTGGACTAAAAACCAAAGTTCAAGAATTAGGAGTTTCCTAGTTTTCTGTGTAGCTTATAATTAAATTCATTTTTTAATTCTACTTATAGTGTTTACCGTTTACAACTTAATAATCAATATTCAATAATCAACGTATGCGAATAATAATACGTATACTAATATAATGTAAATAATGTTGCATCAGTAGTTCTATAGACGTTCTATTCCTTCTATTTTAATAACTCCCAAATGTCTTCTTACTCTGACATAAGCCACAAGTCGAAGTGCTATAGTGGCTACGTATAAGGAATTTGTCATGAAATCGAGCAGGTTCATTCGATTTCCGAAGTAATTGCGAACACCGGTGCACCACAGTTCCTTGAATTCTTGCCATAAAAAACCTTTAATATAAATTGGAACAAACGGGAAGTATATTAAGACATGATATGAGATACCTATGAAAAGACGTTGATGAATTATTTATGAACTACTTAGTTTGAAGTTTAATTTAATCCTAAAATATCCGTGTAGGTAACTACTTTTAATTTAATAGACGCTATTTTAGTGCGATGGAAAAAATTGCCATGTAAGTTACTTAAAAATGAAAAAGTTTAAGAAAAAATTATTTTAAGTATACGATGTTATTTCTTGCATAGTGAAATTGGAAAGGGCTTAGTTGCGAAACCAGCCTAGTAGAAAAATGTAATGAGAGCTTTGTGAAAATAAGAAAATTTTTAAAACAAATATTTATTTAAAGGTAGAAAAATATAAAATTTTACAATGTATTTGAAAATTAATACGAATGAAAATGGTTAATTAATTTTTATTAGTACAATAACTATGTTTTCATTTTCAAAAATATAGATAACAAATCAGTATTTATAGTGTTTTATAGAAAATATGTAACATTTGAAAGGTTCCTCACCGATTATGTAACACAAAATGAACCACTCTGTTATAGAAGGGATTGGTCCTTGTGAATTCATCCTTTGGTCAATAGAAGATCCAATGCTCAGAAATTCTATCTTCAGAGCAGCGAGAATCAGTAGTCCTTAAATATTGATTTAATATTGATAAGTCATTTGTCTAGATATTTAGTCATTTCTAAATAATATGACACGTTAAAATTTTTAAATAAATAAACATGTACAAAATGAAATAATGGAGATAAAAGTTATTATTATTATTAATAATAATAATAATTTGTAATTGCAGTTTATAAATATTTTCGTGAATTTTCTAATTAAAGGGATAATTTCTATCCTCTTTTCTTTCTTTAGTAAAGGGGTTTAACTCACAACAATGACGTTGAAGTCATTACTGTCCTTAGTGAGTATCTAAAAATAATGCTGCTTCAAAAGAAACTAATTTAAAAATAAGGTGAATAAGCGTCTTGTAAAAAGGTGGTACACACTTCGGGAACTTTGTAATGAGTTCAAAATTTCAATATCTTCTTTTCCACCATTGTAATTCGAGTGATCGTTGCATCTCAGGACTGTTCAGATTACAGGGTCAATCAACGATATCTTCATAGAGATGGACTTTTTGTTTCTCTTCACAGGTGTAATATGCCTGTGCTTTCAGATCAATATAATGTGTTTTTGAAATCCTTAGGATATCGTTTCAACATTTCACCAATATAATCTTTTTGTTTCAATGAGGGGGTGAATGATGGAAATATTAATCCCTAAGTGAAAGTCACTGAACAATATTTCGAATCAAGTTGGTATTTAAATTAAACGAATGTATTATCTTCTCGCACATGATCAATCAAATTTCTTTATTGATCAGATTTTTGCCCACATTTTTCTTCAAATTTGTCAAAACTTTTCTATTTCTCCAAAAAAAACTCCCAAAGCAACTCATGCAATAACCTATACAATTAAAGAATCTAGATATAATAAATGATAAAACTATTATATAGATATATTGCTGGGTAAATTATAAAATTTATTAAAGCGATATGATATATAATTGCTAATAAGTGTGGACCAATTCTATAGAACGACTTTTAAATTAATTTGTATGCTTTTTATTCTGAAAAAAAATTTGCTAGCTTATATTTGAGACATTCAAAAATATTTAATTAAAACAATAATATATAACAAAATTTATTATAAATCTCTAAATTACACAATTATTGATTATTATAAAGATATAAGAGTACTAATAACATTAATAATGCATCAGAAAAAGTATAAAAGTCAAATCTTTAGTTAACGATAACAATTATCCTTATTAGCATTTATCCAATCATTTATTATATATAAATTTATACTTTATATTGAAGTCTAATATGTCAGTAATTTCTTACCGAGGAATACGACATAAGAAGAGGTGTGACACAGAAATTTAATGAATGGCTTCCGAATAATTCGACTGAATTTGCTTTTCGGGGCAAAAATATAGATAATTGATAGAAAGGGGAAGATGCAGGCAAATGCGGAGATAATCCCCATCTTCTGAAGAAAAGGCATCCTACGAAACCCGGGCATTCCTTCGTACCAAAGGGAGGCCAATAATTGCTGACAGTGAGGATGAGCAACAAACTGAAGTATAAAAGCAATTGTAGATGACCCTTTTTGTTCATGTAAAGCGAAGGTGCAACTGTAAATTTATGATAGTTTCCATGAAAAATATACTTTTTAATTAAGAAATGAAATAAAACACTATCAATTTTATGTTTCAACAAGCAACATTACCTTTTACATTTGGAATTAATTTTATACATAAGTTAATGCATTAATAGGAAAAACCTTAATTTTATATAAAAATGGTTTTAATTAATAATAAAAAATCTTTTCATGAAGTTTTATTTTTAACGACGGAAGGAATGTACAATTGTATATTTAATTGCGACAACTGATCCGTGAAAAAATAAAGTTTTTCGAATACATTATAATTTAAATGAATTATGTAAATCATCATTTTCTGTGTAAATAATATTATGTAAAACAGAATTTTCTGTGTAAATAACATTATGTAAAACAGCATTTGCTCTGTGAATAACATTATGTAAAACAGCATTTGCTCTGTGAATAACATTATGTAAAACAGCATTTGATCTGTGAATAACATTATGTAAAACAGCATTTGCTCTGTGAATAACATTAGATAAAACAGAATTTGCTCTGTAAATAACATTAGATAAAACAGAATTTGCTCTGTAAATAACATTATACAATTGCTGAGAAGATCACCTTCTTTTGTTTGTACTTGATGGCCAACTTGAGTCGAGAAAGCTTCATACGGTCACTGTAATCATCATCATCAATCTTGTTCGCGCTTAGAGAGGACGGCGTGCTCCCCACTTCATGATTCAGAATAACCGCCAACTCTTCAGAGCCTCGGGTTTGCTCCAGAAGACCCCGGGCAAACTCCTGACATTGGTCCGACAGCTGCTCATATTCCAACTTCATAGGATCAACATAATTACTATCAAATTAAATTTTTTTTAATAGTTTTATTATACAACTTTATAACACAATTTAATTACAATTTATTTAACTTATTGTTTTAATTTAATTTTACTAATAATAATTTTACTATTCAATAATCAAATCTACAGTTTCAGATTATTGCGCTGCAATGTCTAGTACAAAAGTCATAACTATTTTGTTTGAGTTACATTAAAATTAAATTTTCTTTCTGATAACTAGTTAATATTGATTATACTTATCTAGAATAATTGATTTAAGAGGTGATAATTAATATTCATGACCATATCGCAGACAGTCTAGAAAAGTGGAAGCACCCTAGATATAACGTTTAATTGATTCATGATGAAAAGAAAAATGTATACACAGCTTGCACAAATTTATTGTCCAGATTTATTAAAAATTAATTTGTTTTATTAAGGCTTATTAACTCGGGCAAAAATTTTGATCCTCCTATTTTGAACATATGAAAATAACCTATAACTTATATAGTTTAGTTTAATTCCTTAAAAAAATTCTAATGAAGTACCAAACTGCTTTGTGAAACAATTATTTTAATAACAAAGAAAATCATTGATGGATAATACCTTAATTTAAATAACTTTTAGAATATATAAATTATTTAAAAACATAAATGCTACCAAAATTCCGTTTCGTGGTTACTTCACTGTCATTTTCGGTAACTATATCTAACATTTTTTTGTGGCAGTGAGTTTTAATTAAATTGTTTTAACATACCCTAAATTGAAAGGACAATTATCATTGTATTAATTGTAAAATATACCTTAAATTCATTCTCTAGGCGAACCAGTATCTTTAACTCCCAACTAAGCTCGAAAGCAGTGAGGATTGGGTCACGGCTGGAAAGAGCAATCAAGGAGGGACTCGCCAGAGCTCGGTAGGCATTGATACGTGACTTGGAGTGACGCAGACTGTCCTTCTTGCGGGCCAGAGCACAGTCGTTGCATGGACAGCGGAGGTCATGTGGCTTGAGGACCCGGTCGCCTCGGTTCAGCAGAATCTTAATGATCTCGTAGTTGTCCCGATGTGCAGCCAGAATGATTGGAGTTATGTCTGGTGTGAAACTACTCGATGGAGCACTACCAAGTAATCCCTGAAAGTTTAAGAAGGTTTTTTATGTGTTTAATCTTCTGGAATGTTATGTTTATTAGATTGTAAATTGTATTTTATAATATAGATCACTTGGTTTGTGGTGCCGTGATAGCTAGATATTTCAACTGTGTGTGAAATCATTGTAAATATATTATTTTTTTAAAGTTTTAGAGTTATTTTAAAGAATTGAAGAAATAATCCGTTGAGAGACGAACTATCTAAAATGTTTGTTAGTAAAATTAATAAAAATAGTCGATATAATGAGCATATATAATAGATATCAAAACGGATTGTTATTATATTTGTGCAAACGATCGTAACCTCTGATTCAAATTCTTCTTCACGAATTTGCAGAAATAGCAACGATGGAGAAAATATAGCCCCACGTTTACTATTATCTCCACCTGCAAACAGTTTCTGAAAGCCAACAATTCACCACCTATTAATAAATATATGTATATTACATTTTATATTTTTTTAATTAAAATATAGTATTAAAATATTTACATGATTTGTCCGTAGTCATGTTTATAATATTTCATAATTAAGTATTGTTTATAACTCTAACATTTGTATATATTCCTTGAAAACTAATCAAGACAAATTTTTAATGCAACTAAATTAATTAAAATTAAAAAATATCCGGTTTATTCACAGTTAAAATCAAATTTCATATTCTAAATTGAACTCGATTGGACTTTTTATGTCTCTTTCGGGCAAATGATCGTTCATCACATCGATGTTGATGCTATCAAGAATGTCCCTTTTAAAGACACGTAAGAAAGGACGACATAAATCAAGAGTTTAAAACAAACAATTCGAATGTGAACTATGAAATGCTTTGATTATTTTGAGTTGAGTAAAATGACTTAAATTTGCTATTTTTAAAAATAGCACAGTTAACAAGTTAACTTAATTTAATAATCTAAGATACAAACTGCATAAGCTAAAAAAATCAATCGACAAATTCAAATAGAAATAGAAAATAAAAATTGCAATTTGATCATACCATTAAATTCTTCTTATTTTGACGATCTGATTGAGTGTTTAATAAAAGTTCCACGGCAATTACATTCTCCTCGTTGATAGCATGCAGCAAAGAGTCGCCAAGTTCAGCTCCAGGAGTTGCTAGGAGAATCTCCAAGATCTCCATGTGCTCGTTCTCGATAGCGATGAGAAGAGCATTGCGTCCAAGTGGGTCTACACAGTTGAGGTTTAAGCCATTGGCACCAGCCTGTTGGAATAAAACGAATGGAAGACGTTGATTGTGCATACGCATATATGAAAGTTTTGTAGTCAACATTTAGTCAACAAACCTGGCCAACCATTTCCTTCACAGAAGCCGCATTTCCACGCTCGACATTGAGCAAGAAACAGCGCTCCTGCTGAGAGAGTTCAATGTCTCTTTCCGGCAAATGATCGTTTATCACATCGATGTTGATGCTCTCACGAATGTCCTCAACAATGTCATTGAGATGTTGGCTAATATCGCGAATTCCAGTCTCAGGATCAAAGTCGTCGCTTTGAGACATGTCTCTTTGTGTTTAATCGATTAAGTCCCTTTTATGACACAAAAGCAAACATTAATGAAGTATGCAGTCTATTCAAAATTTTGTTGAAAGCTCTAAATTTTAAGTCACAATGGACTTTCTTAAACAGTATATTTTGTAATTTAGATACATAATTAAAGATTTTTGTTTTTACATTTGGTTTTAGTAGTATGATAGAATAAGCGAGATATGGATAAAGGGGGTGTCGATACCCAAATTTTGTCCTCTCGTTGGTTAGATATTTAAGGAAATTCATTGTGTCATTGCTGGATGTGAATTGTATCCATTTCAATATTCCTGGATGTAAGTTTGTCAAATTCTTTTGTAAATCTGTTATATAGAGAAACCGTATCCATATTTTATTCTTTTATTTGCACTGATAACTTTATAAGGATTTGTTGTATAACTTCGGTGGGACTGTGAAACCGTCTGTGTCCATACATAGGGATGGGCATAGAAATTATACATAGAGTTTCAACTCTTATTGATTCTGTATGCAGTTTAATACTACTCTTCGTCTACCCAAAAGCTTTTTCAAAATAATTATTTAAGAAATAATAGAAGTGAAAAAGTTTTTGTAATAAAACAGTTTTTGATATAAATGTAATTAAATATACTTTACAGACTATTATAGTAAGTTGCTGTTAAAAATGAATTTAATTAAAATATATAATACTACTCTTTGTCTACTCATTTATGCAAACTTCGAAGAAATACAACGATTTTCCATCGAAAAAAATTACAATGCAATACATATGAAATCAATAAGAGTTGAAACTCTATGTATAATTACTCTATGGGGATGGGGTGTTCAAGTTCATTTAACCTTTAGATTATGAGCGTGGAGTATATAACAAGAGGAGAAAAAGAAATGTTACTTTTGATCTTGTTTATATTTAGAGTATGGAGTGACCATTAGAAAACCAAAGTATTTTGATGTTTAAAAAAAATAGTTTATATGTATACATTACGTTTCTGACTTTATATTTTATATTTTAATTTCTTTTTTTGGAATCCAAATTATTTAGTTTTATAGAGAACATAGATAATAAAAAATATTTTTCAAGTTTCGCAGTTCAAATATTTATTCTCTTTAAATATTTATTCACAAATTTATATATCCAATCTTTTTACCTTTTTCTATTAAGTACATACAAATTGTATTTTCCCTATATTTACGTAATTTATATATGGGTCCACAAAAAATTTAGTTTTAATAATATTTTTTTGTATGAATTGTATTGATTTTTTTTGCTAATTATGCTAAACTCTACGGGTTTATATAGTTAAATTATGTTCAAATATTATTGTTTCAATTATATTGATCTAATAATTACTATCCAAAACACTACTTTTTTGAATATTGCCATTTCTTGGGATTAGTAAAGCAAATTAAATCAATTTAACTAAATAGATTGTCTTATAAATTTTTGTTAATTGTATAATATGTACAAGCTATTTATACTAAAGTATATAGGCAGGAAGAACGTTATATATGTAAAAATTTGATTTTATTATAAAATATCAAAGACTACTTTGATGATAAATACGTTATAAAAATATTGTGTTAATTATTATTGACATATATCTATTAATATTTTTATATATCTCAAAGGTTTTACATTAGGCAGCCGAAAGATAGTTTTTATAGTAATATTAATAGTGAATAATAAGTACCTGCAGTATTTTTATTAACAAAACTTCATACCTATTCAACATTGCTTGAAAGGGTGTTTGGAGATAGATAGACATTAATAGCCTATACATATTATAGAAAATGTCATCATCCCAACTCAATTATAAATTAACAGAAATTTTTCAAATCTTTAAAACTAATTAACAAAACAAAGCTTTTTTATCAAAACGTGTGAATAGAGGAAATTATTTTTTTGTGGAGAAAATGTTCGACACAATATTTTCTAAGTAAAGTAGCTTTAACTGGACTTGGAATTTTTTTATTGGCTTGTCCACATTTTCAAATACACCTAATATCACATGTAAACATTTACAATGGCGTTCAGAATAAAATGTAAACATAAAAAATTAGAAAATATTCCATCAGACTAATACGAATTGTATTTATCAACGTTAGATTAAAGGAATCTAACGCGAAAAGATAAATTTAAAATTATATTTTACATTTTTATTTATTAAAAACATATAAAAACGTGTAAATTACATCCAGCAATAAATAAATAAATATATTATCTCCTGATAAAATTTTCAATCTCTGTTTCGGTATGTGATAAAAAATAAATAGAAAAAGGTAAAAAATATCAAAAGTGAATATCTTCCAAATTGATAAAATTCTTTTTAAAATATTACTTATTGAAAAAAAACTCATTTTGCTAAAAATTAAGAGGTTTAAAATAAACTCTACATTGTGTTATTTTATGTTTGCTTTTAATTAACGATTAAATTGTTATTAAACATTTTTTTCTTTACTGTGATCAACATTTGACATTTTTTCAATAAATGTATTACTTTTTAATATCTAGAAGTTGAGGTAAATATGAAACTTTTAAACACTCATAGATATTTTATATTTTTATGTTTAAGGTTAAATTAATTATTTAGACACATTATTTAGAATTCTGTTTCTATTTTAGAGCATTTATTTTATTGCAATTTATTAAATCCAAGAAGAATGTATTTTATTCCATCTAAATAACAGATTAATTTTAATACAAATTTTACAATTTTAAAAGATTATTATAGGCTTAAAATATATGAAACATTTCAGAAAAACTTTATTCTTATGGTTTTAATTTATAAATAAAAAATCAGGAAATGAACTTACTCGTTTGTAAACTAAAGGCGCAACATCCAAAACGATGATTTTAAATTTTTACAGAATTTAGAAATATGCATAAATCGGCTGCAACGTTGGTGACAGATTTGTGATTTTAATATTTAATATAGTAATTTAACTAAATACTCTTAATACATATATTGTCTGCAATTTAGTTTCACTAATAGGCACAAATTGGTGATGGAATCTTAGGCGTGTTCCCCAATAATAGGGCTGGAAAGAGGGTATATTCTTATAAAGGTGGGCGTTCCCAGATAGAGAGAAAATGACATATTAAATGTACATAATTTCCACACGAGACATGAATGCTGTCTTACAATTTTGATACCCGATGAAAACGTCATCGTAAAAGAAATTGTTTGACATGGTAACGTAAAGTTATTTATTAACCTGCGAAGTGGAATCATGCATGCAATGTGAAAACTAAGAGGTTTATATATACAGAACCATACAAGCAACAAGATAGATGCAAACTTGTGTTTTACAATCAAACTAAAAACACGTAATTTAAAAAATTGTTAAATATTTTTGTTTCTGAATTCGGTTAGAATAATTGCTTGCTCGCATTAAATAATTATTAAAATCTTTTATAAAGAATTAACCATATATAAGTTTAAAAACACATATTCAAAAATATTTAAAGATTTGTCCATGAGAAAAATAAATGTCAAATCATTGAGCTATGATAATTTGTCGGCTATCATAATAAAAATAGAATAATGAATTATAAAATAAATAACTAGTTCACTTTTTCAATATGATTGATTTTTGAATACATAACATTTATTTTATAATTTTATAAAACATTTTTCAGAAATTTCATTGACGGAATTTGAAACTTAAAAAGATTCGGATTAGTGATGCATGTTGAAAAACTCTAGCCCATAGATTAAGGTTATTCGTCGCTTCATCAATTTCGTATGGAGACATCGCTCACATCACACTTGAAAAAGTGGTTTTCTGACTACTTATCAAAATGTGCCCCTCTGGGCTACCCAAAAAACAAAAGATTAGCAATTTTATTTCCAAAGAAAGTTATTAGCATTTTAGCTAAATTTATGTAATTATTACCATAATGGTGAATTTCGCACATAAGTGTAATTTCGCACATTCTGATATTGAATATATGAGTTTATATGCCTAATTAAAATCTTTATGATATAAATAAGGTTTTAATTACCTATTTGAATTTCACCACAATCGGATACTGACCAGTTTAGCCTTGTTCAGTATTCTCATTAAGTAAGAAAACATACTCTATACCAATTAACCCTACCCTTACCAGACTTTATTACGCTTTCACATACCGGGAGGGGGGGCGATTTGGGCCCCCTTTCGAATGTTCTACAGTGCCAAGTGCATAAAATTTGTCATGATGATAGTACGGGATGTTTTCTGCTGGATAATGTGGCAAAATTTGGAAAAATTGAAGAAAAACTGTTTTTGAAGCAATTCAATTCAATTTTATAAATTATATTTTATTCAAAAATTTCTGAAATATTTGTTTTCAAAATTAAATAAAAAATGGTTTCCTTAAAATTATTCGAAATGTTGACGTGGTTTCACTTTATTATAACTGGTTGATTATCACATAATATAACCTATTTAGTGCTTTACATTTATATAATAGCCATTTTTGTTAATTTTGAAAAATGTTAAATTTTGGAGTAATGGGGCCGGTTGGAAACGCCATTTTAAGAAAGTCACGAGAGTTTACTATTCTGAAATTGTTCAACAAAATTCCATAGAAAATAGCAGAGGGAGTCCAAATGCCCCCTCCGGTATGGATAGGGTTAAGTGACATTCTTGAATAAGTGAAGCAATGCATTATATATTACTGAATTATAAAATAGGTCTATAAATTCCTGAATTATAAAATAGGTCTATATATTCCTGAAGTATAATTATTTCTGTTTTAAAGATATAATCAGGCATTATTTTTTTAATGGGCTGTTAAAAAATTAAAAAATTTCCTAAATCTAAAATATACAGCGATGTCTCTCAATTGTAATTGAGGCGTAGCGCAAAATATAGGGAAGACCTAGAATAAATTTATAATTATTAAAATAATTTTCTTGCATACTTTTTTTTAAAAAGTTTATAACTAAATAATTTGTTTCTGAATTTGTGTCGTACGCTTATGTTTCTAAGATAATACCTGGCTCTTCACGATATGAAGAAATTAATAAAATCAGAACTTTGAACTGGTATACGAAAAATACAAAGGCAAAAATAATGCCAGACTTCGATCAATTTTTTAAAGAATAATTATTGTTATACGATTTCGTAAAAATTGCTTTTTAAGATTATATTTTGTAATAAAAAAATATTATAAAATGTTTAAATGAAATTTTTTTATCATAAATTAGATACATTTTTTTTAAAAAATACTAAAATAAATTTTTAATATAAAATTAAGTAAAAATATTTTACAATTTCAGTGTTATAAAAAGTAGTTATTTAGTAAGAATTTATTTCAAAATCAGATAATGCCGTAAAAGAAAAAAAAAGTAGTTATTAGATAACGGAAAATGAAAATTATTGGAAAATATATGCATCGCTGCCGATTGTTTTCGGTCAATAAAGTAATAAAAACTCGATTTTGTTCATTATAACATTCAATATTTTAGATTTTATGAATAATATATTAACAGAAAATTTCGTGAATTTATTATTGTTAAAAAAATAATTAAAAATGTGTACTCATTATTTTTTATATTTATAAAATTACGAAAATTTGTCCTATTAAAAGGAAATCTGTAATTTTACATTTTTATTCCATCTCAAATTTTATTTTTTTATGTTTACATGTTTTATGTTTTTAATGTTTCTTATGTTTAATATTTTTTATACTGACTCAAAAAATCACAAAATAAATTTTTTTTAGGATAATAAAATATTAAAGTATTTAGCTTAAGATCTCATTCATCGAAATTAGGATAAAATCTACTATTGGAACAACTTTTATAACGTTCTCATTTATTTTAGTTTCTCCATTATAGCAAACCAAAACAGGAAGATAAATTACAACAATTTTAACCCCCCAAACATATTAATTCTACCTATAAATTTATTAAATGATTGTATATCATTCATTTTTTAAAATATAAAATTCCATCATTTTACCCCGTCTTCACCGAACCAATACCCAATTAAATCAAATCTTTCACAGTGGATTGACATACCTACTGTATATAATGAATATTATTTTGCCTAACTATTTATATCAAATATGTAATGTAATATATAAACAGTGTCGTGATTGGATTTATTAAAAAAATTATACCATCATTTAATTGATTCTGGTGCAACCAGTGTCACAGATATAATTCGTTTTCTTCCAAAGTATTTTACTAATACCTATCTATTTTCCTGTGATAGTCGTCTTCATGTATAGTAAGACAATACGTTCACGCCCAGCTGATACAAATTACTGTAACAACTGCTGAGATGGATAGTGATGTATAGTTATTGTTAGTAGCTAATTCGGGAACGCCCAATCTATGTGTACATTAAATTATAATGATACCTCTAAA
>JAUZNC010025175.1:0-15300 GCA_034780395.1 Vannuccia rotundouncinata | reverse complement strand
CACACTAACTGAAAGAATCCCCCCACTGTCCGGTAAGGATGCGTCATCCGAACCTTCAATGGAAGGTGGCAGTGGACGGCGTTTGATACCATCCAATTTCTCTGAGGGCTGAGCCAGCTCTCCATCGGACACACTAACTGAAAGAATCCCCCCACTGTCCGGTAAGGATGCGTCATCCGAACCTTCAATGGAAGGTGGCAGTGGACAGCGTTTGACACCATCCAATGTAGGACGTCTAGAAATACCATCCAATTCCTCTGAGGGCTGAGCCAGCTCTCCATCGGACACCCTAACCGAAAGAATACCCCTACTGTCCGGTAATGACTTATCATCCAAATCTTCATTGAAAGGTCGCGGTTGAAGGCCTTCTAAAGGTTTCGACAAAGCTCCAGCCGTTCTTTGGATGTTTGAGTCAACAGTGGCATCGTCCATTGCTTTTGCATTTTGATAATGAAATGCTGACTTTGATAAATCTAAAAGACGAGAAGCTTTCACGTTATTGACATTCGTTATTGAGCTATCAGAGGAGGCTGACAACTGATCTACTTCTGTCCTCTTTTCTTGTTTTTCGTTTCTTGACTGTTGTTGGGTGTCCTCATGATGTGTCTTACCTAATTCAATCTTAGTCAACTGTTCCTTGTTTGGTCTGACATTGGTGAATGCATTCCCATTCATTGTTTGGTTTGTAAGTTCTTCCAACGAAAAACTTACTGGAAGTGAATTTGTGCTGGCCGCACGAGATTCCAAAGAAGAGTGTGTTGCTATCTGACCTTGATGCGGAGCATATTCTTGAAGATCTGAGTGCGATTTGCTGGAAAACTTCGGACGTCTTGGACGTCGCTTTTGTTGAAAGAATTTGTCATTCGTCGCATCATCACTCGAGGTTGTGTTCGACAAGGAAGCAGTTCTGGCCCTTCTTCGAACCCGTTGAGAACCAGATTTGCGAATGTCAGAACCCTGCAATTTGAGTGACGGATTAGAACTGGATCGAAGACCGATTTGGGTTGGATTATTCCCGTCAAACGGTGGAATTTGAGATGAGTCCGGGTCTAATACACCCGATGACATTGGTTGTCTGTCCAAACTAGAACAAAGAACCTCCGAGTTCATGACCTTTTGTGGCCGGCCCCCTGTTGGCAAATGTCTCGTTAAACTGATCTCAGTGATGGAGCTCTGTGCACCCTCTTTACCCAGGAAGAAGTCCAACGTTTTCTCGGATTGGTGATGAATAGGCGAATTGCCTCCCTCCTCTCCTTCGCTAAGCTGGTATAATTCCTCTCGAACCTCGGCAGATTTTTTCCTACTGCATTTTTTTGCATCTTTTTCTTTGGGTGATGCCAAATACGGTCTTTGGCCCGGGAGTGATGATCCAGTAGTATACCCGGAGTCAAGACTACTCACAACGGTAGAGGAATTCACCAGTCTGCGATCGCTGTTGCCCGTTACTGTAGCTGATTTATTTGGCCGCTCTGGCCTTTGGTCAGTGTGGACTGAGCTCAGAGGAGTTACAGAATGCGGGCGTCTGATTGGATGGGACAAGTTGCTGTCTCCTTCCGATTGGTCCAATTCTACGAGTGATCGAGACAACGTTGATGATCCCTGCATTGAACCTGGAATGCAAAGGAAATTCTGAACTGAGCTTAAAATAAATCTCAAATTTTGTTGTTATAATAAATCTTAAATATTATCAATTTAATACCGTGATTATAATTCAATTGTGTATATCAAAGAACTTATTAAAAGGAAATCACCGTTCAATAACTGTTTATTGTAGTAAAGAAGTTTAGTGAGTTTTGACAGTACGGAAAGTAGTGAAATTAATCAGACAACCCAGACGATGACAACCATCCTATAGTCAGATATTGTGGATAATTCGTTGGTTAATGAAACTATATTATATAGAAAAAATATTATAACTACAAAATATGATTTATAAAATAATTTATTATCATTATTTCGAACAAATTTATTGATATAAGTGGTTCTTGAACAAAAGCTTTAGTTTTATATTAAAAAACCATCCTTGGTTGCCTTTTAATGAAAAATGAATTATATACATTGAAATTTGTTTATTAGGTACAGATATTATGTAAAAAGGTTTTGGTTTGTATTGTTTGTAAGAAACTTTATACAATACACAAATCTACGAAATATTGGGATTATTCCTCATCCTAAAATAGCGTATGTAGACAACGCGTAACAATTTATTGGATTTAAGTGGATTAATTATTATAAATAAAATACTCAAAATAAGATAAAATTGAGTTCAATAAAAAATCACATTGATCGTATGATATACCTCATAGTAGATAACTTTATTATTAATGTCAGTTTAAGATAAAATTTAAAATTCCGTCACCATAAATGGCAAAGTGCAAAAGTGATTCCCATGACAGCTGCTATATGATTAACTTCCTCAAGTTGATATAATTCTAGTCCCTGATTCCCATTACCACCGTAAATGAAAAATCACAAGACAATTCCCATGAGACACATGCAGCAATATGACATCATAGAATAACCTTATACAGAGTGACATTAATTATTTACCTTAATTATGAGCCTTACGTTCACAGATGAATAAAAATGACAATTACTGGATTATGAGAAGCTTATAAGAAAACATTTACACAATTATTAAAAATCAAATATTTAAATACAAATGTTTAAATTAAATCAAAACATAACGCATAATATAAACATGTTACGAAATAGTATGCTCATTAATTAAGTAATTATTATTAAATTAAAATATATTTTTATTATTAATATTAATACCCATTAGACAAATATTGTTTTGTTTTGTCCATCTGATAAGCTTCATGAATTAAAAATGTCTGAAGGCCAAAAATTGATGTTCAAAGGAATTCCGAATAAGCAAACAGCAACAATAATTCAAGTCAAATAAATGCAAGTTCGCATGTCAGAGTCAAAGCGATATGAGGATGTAACTCTAATAGTACGAAAACATTACATGGAGGCCAGATAGACAGGTAATAAAGACAGATAACCAAGGGTTTCGATTCTCTTAAGTTTGGAGATTATTCGGTACTTTGCTGTAGCTGTCGGTTCCCAAGATTAAGGATCACAGTCAGGTTATATAGGTATGCAATAAGATATAAATTGATAATTATTCAATATCTTTTAAAACAACTTTTCAGTATGTTTAATGTCTTTATCTATACTATATCTATACTATATATGCAATTGCTGCAGCCTTCTTCTCTTTTTAAATTAAACATTTTAATCGAGCGTCGACAAGACAACCCTGGATATTTCAGGAAATATCTATAATTGCCTGATGCGTTGCCTGATCCGGCTTCCCTTGCAAGGAATTCAAGACCAAAAAAATGTTCCATCACAAAATGACTTTACCTCTTCCTGTTGTCGAAGACGGGTGTTTGTCTAAGAGGGCTTCCAATTTCGACTCCATTGAGCTGATCCTTGTGCAATTAATGTCAAACTGTTTGGACATGTGTTCCGTAGTTTGCCTGGTCCACTGGTCCCAATCACCTGTCAGATTCTGTAGTGCAAAAAAGTTGGACAGAGTAAGGAAAGTATTTACAATAAATAAAATAAATTGTAAACAGTTGACTTAATTTCAGGGAAACCTCACACATTTTTAATAAACATTCTCTTGATTTTGTTTCAAATTAATTAGTCTGGAAACAAGATTGCTTTTAAAATTCGATAAAATTTCACAATTCTCAAAAATAATAGGCAAGTAAAAAAATTTATTTAATTTTGGATTTTTCCCCAAATCATATAAAAAAATAATAGAATCCAAATTTAATAAATTAAAAACCTTTTTTTCTTTAACAAACTCTAGTTAAACAGAAGAAAAACCAATTGCAATGCCTGCCGAAGAGGTGGCCAACGGCAAGAAGTAAACAATTTACGATGATCCTACCCTATACTACACAAAATTCACTGTGCATAACACACACAGAGAAGTAAGCTCTGTCTCAGGACGAAGCAATGTTAGCGCAGTCAACATTTCTATTCAAAGGCTGACATTTCAGTCAGCTATTTCCTTTCCTTTTATTTGTTTAAATTTTCCTCTTAGCCGGAGTTAAAGGTATCGTGAAATAATTGCCAAATATAGTGTTTTTCGAAACCTGTTAATACTTGTTAAATGTTATTCTTCCGGATAATATAAAAAAATTATTGAAAAATATGCCTAGTAAATGTTAAAATAAATTCAGAATTGAAGCTTAATATTCTTACAAGGTAACAATTATTTTTTATGGTTTCAATCTTAAATTTTCAAAATGACGCCAGTATCACATTTATATAATTTTTATCGTTACAACGACTCTATTTTTAAACACACTTTAGTCTGATAGGAAAAGTCTGATTTCTATTGGAATGCGCTGAGTATATTAAAAAACGAAATATGTCAAAATAATTGTCCACAAATAAGTTCAATCTAATGGAGGATTAAAAAAGCATCTGAACAATAATCACATGCTGAAAGATTAAATTATTTTTAATCCACAAGAAAACATTGCAAATATTTCAGAACAAGTGTTGATATATTAAATTTTAAAAAAACAAGAAACTAAAAGCCTCTTATATATTTATTGTCAAAATATTATTGTTTTTGTTATTATAAAAAATCAGACATCATTTTGGACGCATGCGTCGTTCTATTTTGAACTTGCAAATATGGTGACTTAAAAATGTCTTAAAATTAAATATAATCAAACAAATTAAGTAATAAATGATTTCAACTCAAAATTTGATATATCATTTAATTTAAATAATTAACGAAATTTATTCCTGTATATTTTATGAGACAGACGATATATTATATGGAACAATTTAAAATGTTTTATATGTAGAGAAAATTTTATAAAATGTCAAAAAAAAAAAAAAAATTGGCCTACTGATAAAAATGATACTATTTATTCTTCAGTGCCGTTAAAAAATGAGTTATATTAAAATAAAAATCGACTGTTAACTAAGATTTTTATAAATAAGTTAAATTTCACAATAAAAAATTGACTAAATTTTAAAGTGGAAAACGGTGAAAAATTAAATAGTCAATCATTTAAAATGACAATGGGGACAATATTTTGTCTCTGTGAAGGCTCAGATAATATCTAGATATTGCATTTTTAAAATGAAAAGGGAACAGAATAATATATTTCAAAGGATTTTTAAAACAAATTTCAGTCTAGGGGAGAATAGTTTTGATACTTAGAGGCACAACAACTAAGGAAAATCACTCATTGAAATTTTTATTTTATTTTCAATCTGCATTAAATAGAAATGTGTCATTTAAATTTATTCCAATGATTAGTTGTGATAGTCTTAGAGATAAAATAATTATTTGTAAAGCTTTTGCAGATTTATTTAAATAAATGAATGAAATAAACCGTTTTTTCTCTAAAAAATTAACCGAATTAATACAACATTCGTATTCAATTTAGCACACAGACATTACATGAATCCCATACAAACCTCAACATTAGTGCGCAAATCGTGAGACGATTCCAAATCTGCATCTCGGTTACTTCGAAGACCAATAATCTCAGTAGAAAGGGCTGAAAATAGAAAAAAAATGTTTAATTAATTAATTAATTAATTAATTGTTTAATTAATTCGAAGTCGACCACCCAATTCCACAATAATATAGTAGTGATACTCTCCTTACAAGGCAGACAAAAGATATCTATTAATAAGTTAAATATATTTTACAGGCGAGATCAATAATTAAGTTATTAACAAAACATTTGTATATTTATTGATAAGTTGAGCCTCGATCTGTTTTCTCTTATTTTTGATGCTTCATGTCATTGTTAGTTATATTAGTTAATATTGAAAATCATATACAACAAAACTATTTAAAACTTAATTAAACCTTTTAATATATAAGAAATAGGCACTGTCTTGTAAAGTAACCTAATATTGTATAAATATTCCTTTTCTTTAATATGGGAAAACAAAAAAGCTCTGGGGTCCAAACAAATCCCAGGTGAAGTACAGCTGACAAAGTTTTTTCAATGGTCTAGCTGATCTACAACATTTAATGGAGTCAACCTTCTGGGTGTGATGGGTGATCGTGAGCTGCCGGCCAAATTATGCAGTTTTGAGTATTCTATATTGTTAAGATCAGTATTGTTTATATAATAAAGAAATTAATAAAATGTCATATGAGATGGGAAATTTAAACCGTCTATACTCTATATGAACGGAACATATACTGAAGTGAGCCGATATGACCCGCACCTATTGGATTGAAAATTGTGCTTATTTTCCTTTAGCAAACAAAACTAATTAGAGTGAGAATTGTTCGGTATTACATCGAAACTTCATCCAGCTCATACAAATAACGTGTAAGCTTTCAAATTGTTGATTCGAAAATTTAAGTTGTGTCTTTACAACGAACCATCTTATACAACAACTAGAATTGCAAACTGAACTCACTGTTTTGTCAGGAAAAACAGTTGCTTAGAATCAATTGCTGGAAAAAATCTATTAATTAATCAAAATTGTAAATATGATAACTACACTAAAACTTTTATTTGCAATTTTAGTGGCAATTGTGATTTTTGTATTAATTTTGTTGAACAGAAAACTACAGAATGAGCACAAAACATTACGAAAAGAGGACCCATGTAAAAAGATTCTTAAAGATTTCAGACTTTCAGCATTATCAGAAGAAAAAGAATTTCTTCTGGCTTACAGCATTCTAGCCTATCGTGATGTTGATCAGGTTCACCGGCTTCTTCGAGCTATTTATCGTCCACATAACTTCTACTGCATTCACGTGGACAAAAAATCACTAGCTGTTTTATTTGACACGATCCTATCATGGACAACATGCATGCCCAATCTCATAATTCCACAAGGAAAGGATAGGTTATTGGTGTCAGAAATCAACACTGAAAGCAGATTCAAATTGTATGAAACTTCTGACTTCAGCCAGTTCTAAATGGAAGTATTTCATTAACTTGACAGGTCAAGAGTTTCCGCTCAAAAGCAATCTTGAACTAATATTAATTCTCAAATCTTTTAACGGCATTAATGATGTAGAGGCAGTCCAGAGGTGGCCTGGCTATTTGTATAATCTGGCCTTTATAAGAGAAGGACGTAATGAATGGAAAAAAAATTAGACAAACCACCCAAAGGAATAAAAATAACCAAAGGTACTATTCATGTGATTCTAAGCCGGGCTTTCACCAACTACGTTACTGATGAAGGAATTATTATTCAAAAGCTGATGTATTGGTTCCGAGATGTTCGCTGTGCTGATGATGGTTTTTTCCCAACACTCGCTAATAATCCACATCTTCGAATTCCATCGACTACAAACAGGCCAATGTTTTCTATAAATTAGCCAGACTTAAAATCGTAGATTCAAATAAAATGCCTTTCTATGGACCTTGGCAAAGCGGTATTTCTCTATTCGGAACTAAAGATTTTGATTTTCTTACAAATTCAACTAGAAAGGAACTATTTGTGAACAAGTTTGTAATGGACCTAAATGGAGAAACATATAACATATTGGAGAAATGGTTTCATAATAAAAGTGAATATGTTTATGCAGCAGGACCATCCAGCATTGACACGAGTTTCTATAAAGTAATCAAATCTCGTTATCCTCATTATGACTGAAGCAACCAGATTAAAAAATTATGAAATTACTGCAATTGTGCTCTGATATTTTATAAATAAGTAATCTGATATTAGTAAAATTTTACTGTTAACAATTTTGTTTCTTATTTATATATAAAGGAATGAACAGGTGCACATACTTGAAAATATTAAATAATTTTTTATTTTATTTTTGTTATTTATTTCATCTTAGCTATTCAACTTATAGCTTGTGTGACGTTTTTTTTGTTGACAAAACTCAACTTATCTTTGTGCAAATATTTACAATAACTAAATTATTAAAATTGTTGCATCATTGGTTTCTTATTTTATAGAATTACTAATAAAATAATTATTGGAATTCTCATGATAGGGTCTGAGGTCTTAGGATAGGGTCTGGGGTCTTATGATAGGGTATGGGGTCTTATGATAGGGTCTAGGGTCTCAGGATATGGTCTGGGGTCTCAGGATAAGGTCTGGGGTCTCATGATAGGGCCTGGGGTCTCAGTATAGGGTCTCATGATAGGGTCTAGGGTCTCAGTATAGGGTCTGGGGTCTTATAATAGGGTCTGGGGTCTTTTGATAGGGTCTGGGGTCTCATAATAGGGTCCAGGGTCTCATGATAGGGTCTAGGGTCTCAGGATAGGGTCTGGGGTCTCAGGATAGGGTCTGGGGTCTTATGATAGGGTCTAGGGTCTCAGGATATTGTCTGGGGTCTCAGGATAAGGTCTGGGGTCTCATGATAGGGCCTGGGGTCTCAGTATAGGGTCTGGGGTCTCATGATAGGGTCTAGGGTCTCAGTATAGGGTCTGGGGTCTTATAATAGGGTCTGGGGTCTTTTGATAGGGTCTGGGGTCTTTTGATAGGGTCTGGGGTCTCATAATAGGGTCCGGGGTCTCATGATAGGGTCTAGGGTCTCAGTATAGGGTCTGGGGTCTCATAATAGGGTCCGGGGTCTCATGATAGGGTCTAGGGTCTCAGTATAGGGTCTTGGGTCTCATGATAGAGTCTAGGGTCTCTGTATAGGGTCTTGGGTCTCATGATAGAGTCTAGGGTCTCAGTATAGGGTCTTGGGTCTCATGATAGAGTCTAGGGTCTCTGTATAGGGTCTGGGTCTCAATATCTAAACGGTCTGGAGTACCACTTAAACAGATTATTGCGTTTTATATCTCCTCGATTCGACCTATCCTTAAATACACTTGCCCTGTCTGGAATTCATGCCTTCCTCAAACCCTTAATTAACATAATAAAAAGAATTTTATCAAAAGTCGTGTGGTCAAAATTATATTTCTCACTCAAAATTATTCCGAATCTATATCGTCTTACAATCTTACTAACTTAAATATTAGACGTGACCCCTTATGTAAACAGCATTTTCGAAGAAATTATTCACGTTAATAAAATTACTAAAATATTAAATTGTAATAAGTTATAATGTGAATAGAGAAGTTGTCATACAAGTAAATTTCCGCAGACGTTCTTCGATAAAGTTTCATTGTAAAATAAATCGATAAAAAATACCAATTTACCTTATGGCCCATATAATTACATATGTAACAATTTGTTAGTTTTTGTTTATTTTCAGATATGCTTTATATTTTAATCACCTACCCTTTTCAAAACTTTTTTATTTCTAGTGTTTGTACTATATAATATATATAATATATTCCATATTGTTTGTACTAATCTCATGATTTGTTACAAGATAAATGACCCCTTTTATTGTTAATAAAAAATTACAAAAATACAAAAAGGTACAATAAAAACAACCTGTAAATTTAACCGTTAAAACTAAAATAAAAATAAAATACAATTTAAAGGCAGTTAACTACAAAAGTTTCGACAGCTGGTCTTTGTGGATGTGTAATATAACGATAAGAAAACTAATTTTGATGCAACTCTGAGTCAACTTTACGGCCACAAATTTGGAGCAAAGAAATTATTAAAAAAATATACACATTTATGATTCCTTTAAATAAATATATAGTATGATTAAAAACAAGGCAAAGAGAATTTATTACAACAAAGGAGAATATAAAAAAGATGTAAAAAATGTATAAAAACGTAAAATGAATAGGTTTATACATATTTTCTACTTCTCAATGGATTAGCTCGCATGCGCTCACATCATGATTAAACTAACTAGCAACTAAGTTTATCCACTCACCCTGTATAGCGCCACTGCTTCTTCGACTGAAATAAATAAATGAGAGAAGTCTTTTAGTAAAACCTTGAAAAAGCTACCTATACTTCTAAAATTAGACAAAATAACGAACTCCAGGAGAAAGTTGATCAAAACCAACCAAATGTAATTAGCTAAATTAAATATGTGATCATGTATATACGAATTTATTTGTAAGAAAACTCCTATCATTTATACTAAAACAAATGTTACGGGAAAGCTTAATTCAAACAGGACGCAGAAAAGTCGTGCACAATATTCTAATTTCGAGGAAATTTAGATTGATAATAAATAGTATTACAACATTTAAAATTCACCTCCTATTGTACTACCTATAATTAGCTGCCGGCGAATTTTGAAAGCTAATCCTCAAGATAATTAAATTGTCTAATTAAATTATAATCAACAGTTGCGTCCTCCCACACTTGCTCCTTATTTTGGTGACAGTTAATTAGAACAAGATCAGAGAACATCTACATCCCTCCGGTTCAATTAAAAACATTTTCCCAAGAATCTATATTTATGTTAAATTAAGCAGAATTATTTATAGCTTAGATACAAAATCTTTTAAAAAAATACTATTAAACAATTAATTTTCTCTATAAATTTGGAGTTAATAAAACGACTTTACGTCTTGAACATCTCGACAAATTGACAACCGACTAAAGTAAATTTCGATGTCCTGTAAAATATATACAATAAAGTTGTTAATGATCAAAGTTGGTTCTCTTTTAATTAATTAATATTCTTTGTCCATCAAACATCGGAGAATAAATCTATTGCAAATTGGGAACATAATTAATTAATTAAAATAAAAGCAAATGTTGAGGTAAATGAAGTTAGTTCATGTGACTCTATTATGAGGACAAATACCAGAGATTTGAAAACAATTGGAATAAATTGCGTGAACGTATAGAGGACAATTTTGTTTAATTTAATAACGAGTCAATTATAAAGTGTAATTGTTTTAACAGTTTAAAGTAAAACGGTTTCCATTTATTAAAACATTTTCAGTACAGTTAGGAAAATCGGTTAATTGAAAGCTCTGGTTAATAGGACAAATTCTATGCTAGGCAACTGTAATTCAATAAAGATGCGGAGTCCAACAAACTGTATATTAAAATAACGAAATTGATTCACTAGCTATCCCTATATTCTGTTATTTATATTCATAGGAAACTGATTCTGAAAACATATCGCAATGAAGAAGAATACACATACATACTTGAGTCCCTTCAATCTCTATGTATCTATCATATTTTCATATAATCTGAACAGACGCATAAAATGATACATTCCCACCATGTTTGAGGCGTGGCCACAAAATATGGAAGGAAAATTTTAGTATCTTTGATAATAAAAAATTCCTGGTTAGAAAAAAAGCGATTTACTGATTTTCGCCATTTTTGAAAGTATTAATAAAAGTGGAAGCGTGATTTCAAATGAATATTTAAAGGTATACTATCGTTATTTCAATGATGTGATGAGTAGAATCATGATCGTAATTCCATGAATAAAATTTTTATGGTATTGTGCACAATTCTTCTACGATAATGGTAGAAAATATCTTATAAATTGAAGTTAAAAAAGTAAAACTCAAGCGTTTTCAAGTAACTTAATAAGATATCAAAAATATGACATTTGATTCTGACAAATCAAGGAATATAACATGTAATTCAATATTCACATAAATGTCTATTATATAATATAATATTTTATGATTCTATTATATCCTTTAATTTACCAATAACACGTTTAATACGTATATTTAAAAACAATGACTCTTTACAAAACACGGTCGTCTGATTTGTTTGCCTTTAAAATGTGCATCTATTATATAATCTCAGTTGAATGTCAACTCAGTTAAAATATAAACGGAAAAATAATATTATAGTATCAAAATTTCGTATAATCGCATTCATCATGAATATTGTGCTGTTTCTAATTCTTTTGAAACGTATATACATTAATTGTTTAAAATATGCCATCAAGCAAAATAAATAGAGTACCATATTATAAGATATAATCTGTCAATAATATTTTTTGTATCTACAAATTTTAAAATCCAAATCTTCTACAATCATTTTAGAAATATAAATTTATAATACAAATTTGAATTTCACAAAAATACAATTACATATATTGTACACATTAATTATAAATAAAATTATAGTTGACTTGAAAGATCTGAATAATTGATAATTAATACATAATTTAGCAAATCAAACAATTTTTTTACTATAATTAATCTAGTCAGTCGGTTGAAAACAATATCAGTTTCTTAACTGGTGCATAAAAAATATATTATAAACAAGTTAACGAAAATTTCTCAATTAAGAAATTCTAAATTCTCTAATAAATACACGTTCATAATAGTTTTAATACTTTAATATAGCTTCTTTATATTTCTTACGAAGAATTATTACAACGGTGTTTCAATTTGAACAGATAAAACACCATATCCGATAAAAAAAAGTGATCACTTAGTAAGTCCCTATTAAGTACTTATTAAGTAAAGCAAGTTCTGAAAGGCTTGAAAATTTAAAAAACGCCACGATAAAACATGAATATGTAGTTTGAAGTAATCTGCTTCTTTTCACGACTGTCCCGCACTAACCTTGTATCAACCACTTGCTCGGTTTGATCGCTAAGATCCCTGATCACCGACTCCCTAGCCTCCAAGTTCCTTGTCAGCCGAGCCACATCCTCCCGGAGTCCTTTGATCAAACCGGAGTGGATCTCAGCTCCGTCATGTGCCCGGGTTTTGGTTACAGGCGTAGGATAGGGCACGCTCTGAAGGGGATGGTATTGGACAGTGCAGCTGGAGAATATTAAAATGTAAACAGAAAGAATGAGATACATACCTTTTCCAGGACACTAATGAGTTCTTCCTGTTTACGAAGAAGTTCCTTAGATTCGAATAGCTGAGTTCTGATCTCACCAATTTCTTGATTGATGGGGTACCGCATTGAGCTCAGCGAGTCGCTATATTTGCAGACAACATGCTTCAATAACTTGATGATTTCTAATAACTCAAACCCTATTTTAAGATCTATATTTTTAGACAATTTCTTGATTTTTGTCCATTGAAGTAAATTCAATAAACAAAATTTAAAAGTTATAAACAATAATCGTAATTAATAGGTAACTAACACACACATTTTCCTGACTAAGAACAATAAACTATAGCTGAAGCAATTCATTGGAAAAATTGAGTTGAAGTTTAAAATAAGAATAAAAGTAGGTAAATAACTCTTAAAACAATGAAATCACGTCTATATTTATTTTAATGTAGAAAACAGCTGTCTGGAGCAGAAAACCAGAAATGTATACCTTTCTTCTGTGTAGCGAAGACCGAATTTTTGCAGTTTTTAATGGATTATCTCTATTTCAGAAAATACTATTCTAAGAATACTCTCGTTAAACAAATAAATCAATCTGAATAAACAGACCTTTTTCTCTCCTAGACATTTTATCCATCTAAAAATATCACGGTAGCTTAGCGTTATATAAAAATGCTTAATTATAAATTTAAATTTGTATCTTGATTTACTCATATAATTGAGTATTTAAAAAAAAAATCCAATGAAAACTATAGAAAACAGATTGCTTTTTTCACAAATGTCAATCCTTTCTATTTTACCTGATATTTCCATCCCGAAGTGACGTCAGAGTAGAATTGTTGTCCGAAGATAACCGTTCTGGGAGATTTAGAGAGCACAATGTTAATATAACCAAATATAACAACTTAAGACAAATGTGAGTTAAACATTTGTAGTTTTACTTTTAAACGATTTAAAAAAGCCTCATAAGTCATATAGCGTTTTTAAAATAAATGATTAATGTCAAATCATAAATTCTGAATGTCAAAAACAATTCTAAAAATATATTATTTGAGTGGTAATATTAATGGAAAAAACTGATTAATGAAAATGTCAAAACTAAAAAAAAGAAACAGAATACAATTTAGGTTTCATAAAATGTCTTTTGTGCTATTGATATTGTAAGCAGTTCAATGGAGACGTTACGTCAGCTACTGTTTTCTAATTATCTAAAGCTGCTGTTATCAAATTATCTGATAATAATTCAGCATAGAAAATGCAGAAAACGCAGACAGACAAAAGATAAACGGCTCTTAAATTGAAAGGAAAGGCTGGTACCCTTCTGTTCGTATCAAATATTCCCAATTATATCCAAATAATAACTCCATAATTGGTGATATATTTCCATGCTTCCGCTCAGGGGATAACTGCTGTTAGAATATATTTGTCAGTGTTGGTGAAAATATTAATAGTGAAAACGATTATAAATAAGAGAAAGATTGAAATATTATTTAAAAAAATGATATCATCTATATTGTATGGTTTTAATCGAGGCCGCACATAATCGCTCTCAAGCCAAATGGAAGATATATATATTTATTTATCTTGAGTTTTCACTCCTCATTGTGTTATATTCATAATTTAAATATATCTCATATTGATTGATTTGAGGGATTCGAAAGAAAAGCAAGAGTTCGGGGGGTGCAAACAAATTGAAAAAGAAAATGAAGAAGACTTGCGCGGTGAAAATTATAGAGCAGGAGGGAGGTGAAATTGTTCGAGTAAATTGCACACAACTCACCTTCCATTTGATGGCCCTTTTCTTTGAGCTGGCGATTATCTGTCTGAGGTTTCGAGATAGCGGTAGTCAATTTGGGTTTCTGCTCGCGCTGCGATCTAGAAAGAGTTGGCGGGGGAGGGGGGCATGATAGACGCAACATTTAGCCGACTAGACTATTTCATCCTCAACACACGAGGAAGAATTGGAAACACACACAGCAGAGAGAAACTTGAGAATACTCCCGAGAAAGTCTCAAATAACAACATATCTATCGATTTTTGCATTGCGTAAAAGAATAAATAAATATTAATAATTCTGTGAAATACAACTCTAACAATATTTAAAATTTATAAATTTATTTATTAACTTATAACTTAGCGAATAAATAATCTATTGTCGCAATCGATTAAATTATGGATCATTTCAATAAAGTTTTTTGTTGTTGTAAATGAAGCCCACTAATACAACAAAATGTTTTAATGTTTTATAGATTTCTGTAGATTTCTATAGACTATAGATTCAAAAATAAAATAATCAGTAATAAATTAATATGCTTATGAATTATAAAACAAATAACAGGCATTTTTTCTAACAAAATCAAAATGTTATCTTTTAATGTTAACATAAATCCAAAAAAATTTTTGTTTAAAATCTTGACTCTATATTTAATTATAGTGGGGCGGCTTAGCCCAAATATTAAAAAGAATTGTGCATTTTATGATACAAGCACCAAATTTGTCCCAAATGTACATTCATATATTGCGAACATTTTAAGATATTGGGCCACTTGAAACTCTCTCATTAAGTCCGCCATATTGGATTTCAAAATGACCACCGCTTGAAATCTACGTTTGCTACTATCTATGGACATAATGCAGCTATTTACTTGATTCTGGTATCTAAATGTATGTTTT
>JAUZNC010025164.1:0-22876 GCA_034780395.1 Vannuccia rotundouncinata | reverse complement strand
TACTACATATCATCTCTAGGGGGCGCCCCCCTATCTAATTTTGCAAAAATATATTTTAATCAAAATAAATGTGTCTATTTACATTCTTTGTTGTTAGGAAAATATAAAACTGTTATATTGTAAGAATATGTTCTCAGAGGGCCTTTAGCTGCATTCTAGGTTGTGAAATCCAGAAAAATTTCAGTGTGTGGCCCTGATTTTATAGGCTATGCTGACCGCTAGGCTATGGCACCCCCCTTCTCAGTGTGTCGCACCTTCTAAATATTGCTGGCCCGGCCCTGGTAAATATCTGTAAAAAATATTTTTGATAAACTGTTGGGTTAGGTGGAAAAGCAACAGTAGTTTTTTAAATGGCATATAATACCTATATTTATGAATTCTTTTACTCAACTCTAAGTTATGAGTAATAAAGACCTCATATTTTACTATTTAGAAATATTTAATCATTTATGTATTGTAATATAAACTTTTTAATTACCATTAGTCAACAAATTGTTATTAACTAATATATTAAGATAACAAATAGATATATCTCCCATAAATATAGTTTACAGACAAATAAAGCATATAGTCTATAAAAAACTTAAATAAGATGTACATAGTGTAACAGATAGTTTTTATTTTCATTATGTAGACAAGTATTTATTCATTTGTTAGCATAAATGTATTTGTTGGCTTTTTTGCATGAAATGTTTTTTTATTTTATTGCTTAAATTCACTTTTTGTTCATATTAACAAAAACAAATTTATTAATTAGTTTATTTATTTAAATTATTATTTATCCAAAAAAATGTTAGCATCAGAATCTGGTTTTTAAGAATCACCATTATAGTTTTTATTCTGTGCAGGTAAGATCAGCATCAGGTTTTGTTAGATTGGCATCAGTTTTTATCCTTTGCTTTGTCATTGGAATCAGGTTTAGTCTATAAATTAATTTGATCAATATATTAAAATTCAGCCTTATTCAGGGTAAGCCTATTTTTTTAGTAACTCTATGAGCACTATGTTTGCTTGTGGTTAAGTATTACCATACATATTAATAAAGAAAGATAAGATTATGTATAAAGAGAAATAAGCCTTAAGTAAAACATTTTTGCTAAATTTAGAATGTCAAGTTTAGCCAGAGTAAACTAAATGCACATAAAAGAACAAATAAAAATGTATGGTTTTTTTCTAAATTTCTTGAAAAACTTTAAAAAAAAAAAGATTTCTAAGTTTTAGTTCAGCATGCTATAAAAGAAAAATGCCATTGATTGTCTTATGAGTGAACATCTAAATTATTGTTCATGAAATGTATACATGGCAAAAAAATATAAATTCACCTAAATTATATCATAAAAGTTTACAATGGAAATAAATAAATTGACCGAAAATATTTTTATAAAATAAAGTACTAAATATAAAACTATCACTAAAATTTCTATTAGTGATAAAAATTAAATTGTAAAAATTCTCGGAATTGAAATATATATAATTTAAAAATAAATTTACTTTTTTGTAATTAAAATTGTTTACATATGAATTATCCCTCATTCTAAAAAATAAGATTATATAAAGTAAAGTTGTCAGTTTGAATTCTGCGTTTATATAAACATAAAGAAATTGGCACGAATTAAGCACAATGTAAGGTTCATAAATGTAGGGTTTAATATTGACAATCCCCTTTGCATAGAATAGAAAACATATGTTTTTAGATTAAATTATATGAATTTTGTCAACAAATTTAAATATTTTTTTGAAAATAAAATTTATTACACTATTTTTGACATCTGTTTAGCAAGTTCTTCTCCTCAAGGGAGATTTTGGAATAGAACATTTTTATCTACATTACAAAAAAATTACATTCACTTGGACTCTGTAGATACCCAGAAGCTATTTATCAT
Source organism: Vannuccia rotundouncinata (assembly GCA_034780395.1). Lineage (NCBI taxonomy): Eukaryota > Metazoa > Platyhelminthes > Proseriata > Coelogynoporidae > Vannuccia > Vannuccia rotundouncinata. The sequence goes on along the minus strand of JAUZNC010025164.1, from coordinate 20,993 downwards.
TAAATTTAATTTTGTAATATATATATATAAATATAAAAAAATGTAAGGAAAACGCTACTGGCCGGGGGTAAATAATTAAGATGGCATAACTGCCTGGTGCAAATTGAGTAAGTCGAATTTATTTATCGGATAAAAAGTCGTCCTGAGACAAGTTCGAAATGAGACGTCTCATTATAACTTAAATTGACTTTTTGTTGATTGGTATAATTAAATGCATGGCCTTATATATTGGAAGAAAACAAGTGGATTTTATGTAGACAGAAAACACCTTCCCTTTTAATTATAGTCTAATTCAAAATAATATAGTGTACAATATTTGGGTGTTCACATCGCCCATATTGACAAATTCATAACAGTTTTTTTCTATGGTTTATACAGACAATAAATAATAATGTGTAACATTTGTCTTACAATAAATTTGAAATCTCATATTATCATAACAATTTAACTTTGATTCTACAAATGTTTACTCTTTTAGAAATTGTCAAGAACTAGACAAACATCAATAATTTTTCTGCCTCATAATGTGCAAATTCTTTTTATATTATTACAAATTCATAACAAGTCGCCCCATAACAAAACTATGTTAACAAATATCTCTATTGGCTGAAAAATGAATCATGAAAACCGTGAGTTTAAATAAAAAAAAAGTGAAGTTCAATAAATATATATATATTAGACAAAATTAATAAATGAAAGAATGACATTTCCAATAAATAAGTTAAACAATAGAAGCACGTTTGTGAAAAATACACTGCATAATTAAAAGATGTACACTAAAATAATTCAATTGTAACATTACATTATAAAATATGCAATTCAAATTGAAAATAGCTTAAAAAGAACCAATAAGGGAAAACTAAGCATCTAAATGAATATAGTACATACATGTGGAGCGCTGTAGAGAGAACTAACTACAGAATGAATGACAAGAAACCTCAAAACTTGCAAACAAAATTATTGGTACATGTGAATAAAATTGTTAATAAAGATAAATGAAAACTCAGCTTTAAGACACGAATTGAATGATATAAAATATAAAACGAGTGTACAATAATCATATAGTTGATCCTGATGGGCTTAAAATAATGAACAAAATGAATATTCGCATGGCGATTGAAAATAGATAGCAATCGATTTTTTCAAAATAATTAGATAATTTATTGTAAAATATATTTATATAGTATTTTCTAATTGAGCATAGATATGAAGTAATTATTATGGATGAAAAACATAATTTTGACTCGCTAGTGTGTAAAAATATCCATTGGTAGGCAACCAAATACCATGTATAATTATCAAGGAAGGCATTGTGATTAATTATGAATAGATTTAGCCAAACAATTTAACAAAACACTCGTGACAGTAAGGTTTGTCAGTCTGTTCCTTGAAGGTCCCCTTGTTAAGCTCCTTGAGACAGAAGCTACAGACGAAGTGTTCTGGATGATACTTTCGTCCGAGAGCGTTGATACAGCGGCCGGTCACCGGATTGTTACAGGAATGACACAGAGAGCCTCTCTTAGCGTGAAAATGATTTTCACAGTAAGGAAGTCCGTCCAGCTCGAAGAAACTCCCGCCTCCAAAACCTTTTTGGCAATCCTGAAAGTTGGCAAAGGACAGACGACAATCAAATAATAAGAACATCTTTACAGAAAAGTTTATTTACTGAGCAAAAAGCAATTTAAAAAGTAACTATAGGATGACAGAATCCATAGTCGAACCTGACACACGAAGCAGTGGTTATGCCATTGTTTGTTGAGAGCTGAAATATAAGTGTCTGTGATTGGTAGATTGCATCCCCCACATTTTGGTCCGTAGTTGTCGAAGAAACAGTCCCTGAAATAAAGAGAAGTGGACCACTTGATGTTTTAAAATGTAATTAAATATCACTAAAGTCAAGAAAGCAGACTAACGGGCAGTAGGGCTTGTTGTCTCTCTCGTGAAATCCAATCCCCTCCTCGAAGGAGCATTGGCAAGTAGAGCAGAAAAAGTGCTCGGGATGCCATGCGCGGTCCATAGCTGTGAGGCATTTCTGTGGAGAGGGGGAGCGCTTTTCTGTGAGCCATTGTGATTATTTGATACATTTAACAACCAAAGACTTACATCGAGAATTGGTTCATTACAGTAAGCACACTTGGGAGAGAAGTTGTGCTGGTAGCAGGACTCGCAGTAGGGCTGTTGGTCCCGTTCATAGAAGTTCTGGGAGCCAAGACTCTCTTGACAGTCGCTGCAGACGAAGTGCTCTAGATGCCAGCACTGACCGAGGGCAGTGATCATCTGTGAAGAGGAGAGAGAGGAGTTTTAAATGGGAGGTGACGATACAAATGTCCATACAAAAACCTCAATATCCTATTTTACCAACGCAATTGTTTAAAATATTTGTTGCGCTATACGAGGACAGAATTTCATTATAACACAAAAATATACCTTTAAATTGTTACTGTAAATAAAAATGTAAACATTTGACTTTATTATTTATCCATTTTGAGAATGTCCCAAAAGTTACGACGACTTTTTAACTATTATTTTAATTGTAATTAATATTAACAATTATTGTAATCAATAAACATCTACGTTTGTAGCTATTACAGGCCTCCCAGCGACTGGGAAAAATAAATTTTATGATTTTATGATTTTCCAAAATTTATGTTATGATATTTTATGTATTGTATAATACATGTAATTTAAAAAATATTGCAAAAACATACAATATGAAGGGCTACAAATACTTATTAAAATTTATCAATGTATTATCTATTCAGAGAATTCACAATATTATATTTTCAATGTTAAATGAGATATAAAATAAACAGTGTGTTCGATAAGTAACCAAGATATGGAAAGACAGAGAAATTAATCAAATATTTGTATAAATTTACATCAAAATTCTAAAAATTTATGAAATTTTATGACATTATATGCTATTTTTTCAAAATCTTAAATTTTATGAATTTTATGATCGCTGGGAGGCCTGCTATTAGTATTTTCGGTTGCACAAAAAGTAATCATATTATGCAACAAATTGCAGGCATCCCAGTTCAACACACAATCGCAATCGTTGAAACGTTTTGTCATTGATTATTTAAGTGTTTCCACAGAAAATCGCACAAACTCGTCTTAAATAATAATTTTCAGGTCTTCTTTGGTTCGCGCTTTCCTTGCGATGGCTATCGCAGTATGTGAGATAAGTGCTACGTGGTGGCTTCCAATTTTTCGTCAACACTTTGTGTAATGATGTTTTGAAAATATTCAACTCATTGCTTAGGATATTCCTCTACAAATGTATCGACCTCTTCCCCATAATCTACACATGAAAAGCTTATCAGCCCATGCATAATATGTATCTCGCATAAATCCCGTATCTGTCACACAATTTGGACTTTGCATTCTGAACAGCAATTATACTTTCATCACTTTCAAAAAACTACAGTGCTGCAATAATTCTGAACTCAATTGTATATTGACTGAAATCAGAAGACATTTTGATAAATATTGTTTTGAAATGCTACAACATATATAATTGATTTGATTAATTCATCGGTATGAACAGTATTTACACAATCCGAGAACGTAATTAGACAATTATATTTGACAGACAAATGTGTTTACTCTGTAAATATTTCTCATAATAATATATATAAATATTATAAACAATGACTATTTACACGAAATTGGTAAACTGGAACTTTATCATACGAGGACAATTTTATTTCCGAATGAGCGAAGCGAACGAGTAAACGAAATTTTCCGAGTATCATAATGTACTTTTCCAATTCGGGTAGGTCATTTTTTATCCATGGTACATAATAAAGTCCACAATAATGTACCAACGGATAAAAAAATAATATAATATAGTATAAATAAATGGTAGGTATATAAATGTATACATTTTATAGATATTGATATAGATATTGCTTTCGAAATAAAAATCAATACCTTTGTTTTATACTATTTGTTATCATGAAAATAACTAATACATAAAGTAGTCCATGGCATATAAAGCGCTTCTTTAAAGACGAGTCCAAACCGTATAAAGTCCACTTTATGTACCATGGAGAAAAAACCCCATTATATTTAAGTTCAAACAAGCAATGTAATATTAGCTTTGCCTTGCAGGGCTATAATTTGACTTAATTAAAACTAGAAAATTGAATAGAATTTTATTTTGATAGATTTTTTCAGATCTAGAAACAATATGCAATTTTTGCAATTATAGTAGAAATTGTAAAGCCTAGTTTTAGAAAAATTGGGATCAACTATGCAATCAATTATAAGTATTGAAATACATAATTATATTATTAAATACTGAAATTTCGTCTCAAATCAACAATGGAACCTTTGTTATTCATGTAAATTAAGGATATTATTTATACCAAATTTTAAATAACAATTCCGGTCTAATTGCAATGTAACAAAACTCTCAATTTTACCATTTCTCCATTCTAAAAGTATTCACAATAACAATTTAAAGACCGTATCCGCATTAATGTGAAGTTATAATAGAAAAATTGTAGCGCAGAAAATATTATTCAACATATTAAATTATCTAAATCGAATGATAATGACATTTATAGAATGCAATTTATTTTACATATAGACACTTGACTCGAGTTTTGATGTACTAGATAAACTTCTCAACACAATTTGTTCTTCAAAGTTGGGTCGATATCGCCCACTCAGTTTTACTATCAAATTACAACAATCTTATTTCATCACTAATAGACAGCCTCCTCAAATATCGTATAACGATTCTGCACAGTCGAACAAGACAGATCTGATATTTGATCATTCCATGGTGTAATGAAGGTTATACTTCAAATAACACAGGGACACAAACATAATATACTATTACCATAAAAACATGTAACAATTGCAATGTTTTATCAACTAGGAGGATCATATTGTTAATAAAGACTCATGTAATTAACGCATATTCTTAAGAATGATAGACGCAAAAAAGAGATATATAAATGGTAAACAATATAATTTAATAATAAAATTAAATGAAAAGGTTTATCTAGAAAAGTTATCTCAACAATTTGTATTGAAAATATACTTTAGAGCGAACTTATACTGGACACATTTTTTGGATATACCAAAGAAAATTTTACGAAACATTAATATAGCACAAAGTACAGAAAAGACAACCTATGTTAAATACTAAAGCACTCCTAAAAAGTGATATCAACTATCAAAATTATAATATATCAATTAGCATTGATGATTATACAGAATAATACGGTATTTGAAACGTTTATGATGTGCATGATAAAGAAATATTGTAAAAAACAAGTCATACAAATGCTTACCTTTCCTTGAATGGGTTTGTTACAAGCTGCACAGTGACCCTTGGCCGTGGTATCCACTCCCTGGCGGTTCATGTCCGTCGACAGGTGACCCAGCATTCGATCCAGATCAGACTGAGGCGTACCTGATCTCTGCTCTAGTTCTGATGATTCCTGCTGTTGACGAAGCTACAAATGGACAATGTTTCAACTTGCGCTCATAGCAAATACATTTTGTGGAAACATAATAAACAAACAAACAACACAGAAACATTATTAGAATAGCTACATCTTTATTAGCCAACGTTTTACAGTACTCTTACAATACCTGGAGTTCAATACAAAGACACGCCTTTATAGTAGTATAGAATGATTGACACTGCCTCAGTATATTCAGAAGAAAGCGACAGTTGTACTTCAAATGGTAATCAAATAGAAATAAATGTCAAATACGTCTCCGTTCCTGATATTTATAAGTTTCTACATTCAAATTATAGAAAATACATTCTCCAAGATTCGCTACTTTTAGATGAGCTCATTTGTAACAGAAATATATTATTGTACACAATGTAAAGTAGAATGTCATTAGATGCAATAATACCAGTGTAAAATCTTTACTCCACATACCTATAGCATATATACACACCAGTAATTTAAAATTCGCCAACTTTAAAAGCAAAAATCTTTTTATAATATGTTATATTGTTAGATTTTCTGAAATCGTCACTATGGAAAAGTAATGGTATAATATTACCACAATCTCTATACATTATATTTAAGGAGCACAGATCTCACAACACAAATTATAGTTAAATACCAATACAAAACTGATTAAATAGACCTTAATAGATCTCTGATAACATGGACATAGTCAAAGTTAATCGCAGCATGTGTATAGTCAAATGCTTTTGTGGCTGGGTTAGACACATTAATGATAAAACAGGCAAATTAGTCCAGCGAGGCAAGCACAAACGTTAGATATATGTCAACACGTAAAAGCTATATATTTATATTAGATTAAAAACACCAAAGAACTTAACCCATTTAAAAATTAAACTAATCTAATACGTAGGGCTAACCAAATGTGGGCGCATGACATAGATATGGAAATCTTGAACAGTTAACTACTTAAATCGAAAATAACTTAATCATATTAATTTTTATAAAAAACAATTAAAAAAAAATTAAAAAATTAGAAAATTTACACCGCCAATGACGATAATAATTAAACTGTTGGACTAACAAAAAGCATGCTGTTAAAATAAATAATATTAAGAGTTTGTTGAAAAATGCGAATGTCCCAAACAAATTATAGTTAGCCTAGACATATCTTCACATCTAAACGATATAACAGTTAAAAAATTGAACGAATTATTTATAAAACGATAACATTTCTTCTATTTTAAGATACACGAAATGCCACATTTTCTTCAAAATCAATACATTTTATTTTTAAATTTGCAATATAATGCTTGAGCAATCTTACTTCGAAACATACAACAAATGAAATATACAAAATATAGTCAAACATAATTTGAACAAAAATGAACAAGTAACTATAAATATAAATATTAAAAAAAGAAAGATAAGCAGGAACATTACACACAGCGATGATAGATTATAAAACTAAACCAACCAAGTCAAACAGAATGTTAGGTGGGTGACTGCTAGGTGAGATGGATACAAACAAAACTTTTACTTACACCGTTGGGGGCGTTATCCGTCACCTGTTTGAGAAAGGAGCGTAACAAAAGTGGGAATAAAGCAAGCAGAGAAGGTCTTTTGATGCAACTCTTACTCAGGGCTTTTCCTCGTTGATAATAATTCAATTTGGAGATGGAATCTAATCTTATTATTCTCTACCAATGGGGTTGTGTACTTTGAAGAGTTTTTGGATTGGTTCCAAATTTTCAAGAACAATACTATGTAAACTATTTAGAGTAAAACATAATTTGGATTAAAATGGTGGAACATTTAATAAAACATTGTCAAAACTTGAAGTTTAGTTTAAAACAAATTGAAAACAAAAATATAAGAAAACAAATTTTATCAAATCAAAATTGGAGCAAAAAATAGCAACAAATCCACCGAATGCCACCTGGCCAAAGGGTAAGTATAATAAAACAATCAAGGCCAACGACTAACTTTGAACTTATTCAGCGAAACCATGAGATTATCGAGATCTTCGGCAGCCGCTTCAAAATGTCTTCCTCCGTTTCCCTGAGGCTGTTGACGTGGCAGGTCCTGACGCAGAGTCGAGTTTTTAGAGCTGAACACGACGTAAAGATTGAGCATCAATTAGGTAAATAAATATATTGTACCCATTACAACACCCCTACTATATTGTGTACTCTTAATAATTTATACTGCAATAGAGACAGACATAGGTAGAGTACATAGTAATGAGTTGTTATAGTTTGATGAAATCATGTCAAGTAAATAAAATTTCAATAAATATGATCATAAAAATCATTCAACAAATCAAAAATTGTAAATAATGGGGACAATGGACACAATTGATCCTAACATTCAAGATACAGAAACATCTAGAATCCACAGTATATAACCAGCTATATTTAACTCGCACTGCTAGAAAAAAGGTGCTTTGAAAGATTCTTTGATAAAAAGGGTTCATTAAACAGGTTGCTTGTTAGATGGGAAAAGGGTTCTTTAGCTAAAAGTTTTTGAAGAGAACCTAAAATGTCCATATGTAGACCAAAAAAAATAGATCTACGCAGTTAAATAACTTTTTTAAAAGTGCGCCCCCCAAACTGATCTTATATTTATTTATATTTATCAAGAATCACGAAAAGTAGGTATAGTTGATTTATCGACTTCAATTTTTAAAATTAGAAAAATTCAAAGTTTAAAGGGTGATAAATTATAAAAATTAATGATTTTTACGTTTTTTATTACAAAATTAATTTTTATTACCAGTTTATATAGAATAGATATTTTACTACTGTTTTAAGGCCTTTTTAAATATTTACAATAATTTAAAAATGTCACTGTCACAATATATAATACACATTATAATTAGTTATTTTTACGTGAAAACTTTTTATTTCAAAAATTTGAATAGAAGTAATAGAAATTTTGTATTCTGACTATTCAATAATTAATTAAATACATCTAATTGCTTACATAAAAAATCAGTCCAGATATCCTATTGCAATAAATTAGTTTAAAGACAGATATTGATTACATTATACATTATATTTCAGTTAGACTGACCCAGATTTTCAACTTTCTAATTGATTCAACTATTTGCTTTCAGATAACTGACTTAGATAGACATGCGTTATTCTGAATAATCCTGATAATGATGAATACATTTAAGAAGACAAATTTTTTTGTATAAATGCAAACAGCAATGATGGTTATTGTGACCACAACTTTTCTTATCAATAAATGAAGTTAAACACCCTACTTAGCATAGATATCTAAACTAACTGCCAATTAGAAACCTCGGTTCCCACATCCACAAGTCACATTTTCTATCTAAAAGGTAATCACTAAATATGCACACATGCCTATCTATACACGCAGAGGAAATAAATACTAGAGTTGGCGAACATAAGCTGGCACAGAAGCTGACAAGTTTATAACGGGGTGTATATATATTCAAACATAGAGTCAGACATGCAACCTAATAAAACATCTTTCCCAGTTCTCCTTTGATTTCCAACACATCGTATATTTATTTATACGTCCGCGATCAAATCGTACAAGGTAACAACGCGAAATCTAGGCGTGGAGTTCTTAACACACTACACTATAAATTGGCTGCATAAGTTGGACCCACGTAAGATATATAGTATACATTTATAGCACACATATGCACACATTTCTCAACGTCAACTATAGACGATTCCAAAGCAACTCTTGCGACACATGCTGAGTTACAGATTTGAATCATGCATACCACACAGTCACACAGTAGCTGTGTGGTAATCCCACTCTAAATAACCCAACAATTGTTACAATTATATTCGTATAATATTATAAGAGAGATAGTATCTTAATCTTTAAATATTCAATCTTTCCTAATCAATAAAACGTTAATTTACATTAACCTGCATGTGAAAAATAACAGTCTAAAGGCACAAAGCGAAATACAATAATTGTAATGACACAGATAGCAGTTATTTTGCATTTATCATTTAGAACGCTCTATCAATAAAAGATAAGATGCAGTGTGAGGTCCTTAACAAATCATTACACAAACAAAGGTGAACCTATACGAGATCTCAAGTGCTCTATAGAGGGAGGCCTTTTGTTCTTTAAAAGCGGAATATCTACGTGATGCCTGTTGTATGCACCGGAATATTGTAAGTGAATAATACCGAAGTGTAAATAAAATCTCCATAGCTGATGACACAATGACACAACTCAACTAACCTTAAACTACCATTGGAATTTCTGTAGTCATATTCTGAAATAAAGAATAAGAATAAACTATTAGTAGGAGCAGGTGTTCCAAACTTATAAAGTCATTCATGACAATACATTATAGGTATTTGTAATCGTGCATACCAATTATGCAAACATTTTACTATAGATAAATTATAACAAAATTTTGGAAATAAAAATTTAAAAAGTATAGAAAAATAATAAAAATTAAAGGAAAATATATTAAAATTGAATTAGAGGTAGTTAACAGACGTTTCGTCAATAAATAAAAGGATAGTACATTTTTAGAAACCAAATTTAGCATTCTTTTTATTTGATTTACATTGATGATGGTTCCTACACAATTTACACAAAAATTTCCTGACTTTTCCAGACATTTAAAACAAAATTTCAGACATTAATATGGATTTTTGCAAAGTAAATAATATGTAAAAATGTTAAGAGCTTCATTTCTGAAAGGCTTTTTAAAAATTAGGTTTAATTTTTTCAATACAATTAATACATGAAGTTATAAAAAGTCAGAAAAGATTATTAAACTTTATTTAAAATTTTTAATGTTTACAAAAATAAAATACATTTTTACAATCTTTTTTTTAAATTAGATATTAAGTTATTATCTCATTATGTAAAACAGTTAAGCATTTTTCCCATAGTAAAACAAAAATGTCATGACTTTTCCAGGTTTTTCAAAAGCCATGATTAATAGAGGCTTATAGAGGAAACGTCTGCTAGATACCTGTTATACGTCTGTTAGATACCTGTTATACGTCTGTTAGATACCTGTTATACGTCTGCTAGATACCTATTATATACGTCTGTTAAATACCTGTTATAACTATGTTATATACCTGTTATACGTCTGCTAGATACTTGTTATACGTTTGTTAGATACCTGTTATAACTATGTTATATACCTGTTATACGTCTGCTAGATACCTGTAATACGTCTGTTAAATACCTGTTATAACTATGTCATATACCTGTTATACGTCTGCTAGATACCTGTTATACGTTTGTTAGATACCTGTTATAACTATGTTATATACCTGTTATACGTCTGCTAGATACCTGTTATACGTCTGTTAAATACCTGTTATAACTATGTTATATACCTGTTATACGTCTGCTAGATACCTGTTATACGTTTGTTAGATACCTGTTATAACTATGTTATATACCTGTTATACGTCTGCTAGATACCTGTTATACGTCTGTTTGATACCTGTTATAAACCCGTTATACGTCTGCTAGATACCTGTTATAACTATGTTATATACCTGTTATACGTCTGCTAGATACCTGTTATACGTGTGTTAGATACATGTTATATGTCTGTTAGGTACCTATTATACGTCTGTTAGGTACCTGTTCTACGTCTGTTAGGTAACTGTTATACGTCTGTTAGGTAACTATAATACGTCTGTTAGATAATAATTAGCTACTTAAGACTCAAATAATGAAGGAAATATCGTTAAAATTAACAGATACAACAACAATTGAACAATCCATTTAAAAGTAATTAGTTTTTTGCAATATAAATTTATAACCATGTTTCCTTAAATATCTATAAACATATAGTATATCTGGTTCCCAATATATTACCTTCACTTTTTATACGAACATCATTAAGAAAATCGGGTTGATCAAGACCTTCAAGCATATGGTTTAACTCTTGCATGTTGGCATTGAGACCACCCCTTTGTTGATGATTTTGTGGCGGTTGCTTTGAGAACTCACTGTCAGCAGGCCTTTGTTGCTTGGGAGGGGCTTCCCAGCGCTGTCTGTAATCGGAAGATCCATAACTGTAAGGCTCGTCATAGCTGTTACGAGAGTTGTTGCCTTGATAACTGTAGGGTTGCTGTGCTGGTAGTGAAGGTTGACCTGGGGCTACACTCGTTCCATTACCAGACATATGACCTTGCCCCAAAAGAGCATTATTTGTGTGTTGAAGATCGTTCAATAAAGCATCTAAATACACAAAAATAAATAAAACTGAATATATTTATAGAAAAATTAAACATCGATAGTAAACACTACACTATTTAACTAAAAAATGTAAAAGTATTATTATGGTAAAGCTCTAGAGGAATAATAAAAGGGGAGGTAAATTATAATAAATGTTTGGTCTCACATAAAAATTTTAAATTCCAAAAAATATGGCTGTATAGGTGTATTCCTTGATAAAGAGTTATTCGAAAATTTGGAATATTAAATATTTTATTATTCAGGTATTGTCTTCTTTACATTATTTTACATTTGAGCTGATGGTAATTTCAGATTTTTAAAAATTGTATTCTCAATTTTTTTAAACTTTTGAGTATGGTATAATAACACGTTTTCATTATTTTAACAACCAAAAAATATTTGTTGCCACATAGGACCTGTTATAGATTTAATTAAATTACTTAGTTTGGAAAAATAAGTTAGTAGAATTTTCCAAAAGTTATATATTAATGAATTTGTAAAATTAATGAAACTAAAACTAAACAATTTAAAAAATATTATTTATATTGTTTATATTATTTTATTTACTATTTAATTATTTTTCTTAATAATAATAGCATGTAATATAATATAGACTTAATATTTACTGTTTAAAGATTAATAGGAAATTGAATGATTTTATACCTAGAAAAACATATAATATTTATTTAAAAGGACTATTTTGACCTAAGAAAAAAAGAACATAATAGGATTGTTTAGGCCTCATTTCATATATTTAGAATGTCTTTATAGATCGTGTGGTTGTATTATAGATAAACCAGGAAATGAATACATAATTATAAATAAATAACTTATGTCTAATATGTCATTTCAATATATATCACTTTCCCCATTTGATAGAATTTCATGATATTATATGAAGTACAACTTTTCTGCTGATTTTGATTTTTTTATATTATACAAATTTTATACCCAAAAATAACAATTATATATCGATGTCTGAAATGCAAACTATTGCAATCTCATTTTTTTTAAATGAGCTATATGTATGGTTGATTTATTCTTGGGTAGGTGCGCATTCTCTCATAACCAATTGTAACCAGGTGGAAAGACTGTCTTGTCATGACAATTACATTAGTTTAATGGAGTTCTGAAAATAGATTCTAGCTAATTCAATGAAGATAAAGGTTTGATTAACCATGTACTAGGATAGATAAAATGTTTGACCATTCTGATTCGCTGATAGAAGGTAAATTAGACCATTTAATTCTTGTTGTTTTGTATTTTTACTAAAAATTGTTTTGGATTTTATTCTTGAGAATTTACTGAGTATTCACATATATAATACTTACTCCTGAATATAATAGCTTCTTGGTATTATAGTTGTTATATTGTAGTATAGTTTTATTCTATAAATGTATATTATTAATATTTTACTTAAGTTTGCTTCTTCAGGTTGTTAATGTTATTTTCTGGTATATCTCTGTCCTAATTATTTGATGGTAAGGTTTTGTGGAAGATTTTAGAAATAACGATTAAGATCCCTACAGCTCTCAGAATTTTTATGAACTTTGAAAATTAATTTTTATTGTAAATATAAAAATACATTTATGTCATCCAGACTGTTGTATATATTATCTATTTATGACAAACCTTTCTTTATATTTAGTGTTCTGTTATATTTTAGAAACATAATTTACTCACTGCAGAACACTAAAACATGAATTATATAATCTTTATATTTATATATTTCATTTATAATTACAAATTGTAACAACTTTCATCTATAATTTGTATAATCTATCTTACATTTATTGAAAATATATATTTGAAGGAATAGAGATATAACTATTTGAAAGGATAAAATTTTTTTTTGGGAAATTATGTTATTTTGATAGAAATATATTTTGCTTGATGAAATATGTGTAGATATCAAGAACCCTTTCTTATGACTTTTTTTTCATTTACAATTTTCTATAAAAATTATCACAAATTTGTAGTTTATAATAGTACCTAGCTAGATTATTGTAAATTAAATTATACAAAAATATACAAATATCTTAATAATTATTCTGAAATTCAAAAAATTAGATTTTAGATTTAGCTAAATCAGATTTTTGCTTGTATAAACTGTATATTTATTACAATACCTACTACAAATATATTATAAGTATGTGTGAACAATACATTACATACATTTGTAATAGATTGAAATAATTTTATAATATTATACAATAATTGTATTTATTATATATATCTACCTTTATCACATCATATCATATTTTATTAAAGCAGTTTTAAAATAAATTTGTTTTTAAAATTTCCCTTAGAATAAAAGGAGTACTTCCTAGAGTTATAAATGAATTAGTTTAAATCATAGACATTATATACTATCTATACTTTAAATAAATTTTCAATCTATAATTATTGCATATAATATTCTTAGCCAAGTGTTTGATTAAATTGAAGTTATTTGCCAAATGCATGAATGATGAAATTGAATTTTCTGCCTAATACATCAGATAAGCAATTTAATTTTAGATTGCAAATCAAGTGTAATGTCTATGGTTTAAATAGAATAACTCAGAAAAACGATAGAAAGATCATATATTTAGCATTGGGAACCACCAAAGACTAAATAATATGAACCACTATGAACTTCACATAATGTGAGGGTAGTTACAACTCTTATTGGGTTAATTTTCAAATTAATCATACTTATATAGGGTTGATTAACATATTTATAATATTTATATAAAATACATACATTTGTTTAAAATTGTATACATTAAATATGATATATGTGGTTAATGATAAAATATAACTTAATAAATATATATATTTAATTGAAATGATTTTATAAAAAATTATATATTTATTTAAATAATATTACTATTATATTTAACTTACTTTCAATTAATTAAGTTTTTTGATTAATTTTGAATGATTCAAGAATATTAAATGTCAAGAATGATTATCCACACCTAATAGATTTAATATTGGTACTAATATTATTATTACTATTTATATTACTATTTAACATTTTTATATATTATTATAGTTTATATTAACTTAAATGTTTTAAAATACTCGCAAAACATAAAAAATATTCTCAACAACTATGAGATTTTGTAACAGTTGAGATTTTAAATACTTACAATTTATGTATATTTAAATAAATTTCATTCTTAATATTATATACTTTATATACATTATAATATTGAAATGTATAATGTGTATCAAACATACAAAAATATTGGTATGTATGTATTTATATGTATATATATTGTACTTGCATATCAATAATATGTTAGGCAATTAATGCATGTATGTGCCAATAGTAATTACCTTATATTAAATTGTAAGTACATACCAAAAAATTGTTAAGATTCATGTATATACACACCAATAGCATATACCTAATTATATAGTATAGTTTTTCACATATAATTATATATATATATATAATTTTTGTAATTGTTTAAAACATTATAATTCAAAATAAATGTTCTCAAGTAAGATTTCATAATTTCTATTACTATTTTTAATCGTTAATTGTAGGTGTCGAGAATCTCAACATTTATGAAATCTTGTAGGTGTCGAGAATATTTCAAATATTTTGAAAATATTACAAAAGATATAATTTAAACTATAACAATGTTTAATAGCAATATTAAAAATAATAATAATATGACCAATATTAAATTTCGGAGCTGTCAAAAAACATTATTGACATTTACAAAATCTTGTAGGTGTCGAGAATCATACTCTATATTGACGAATTAATATAATAAATCTTGAGAATATTTGAAATATACTGAAAATATTTAATTTAAACTATAATTTTATCATACTATTATATAATATTATTAAATAGTTTAGATTAAATACTATACATAATATGTGATATTTCATCACAAACTATACACAGATAATATTTAAGGGATAAAATTTGAAATCTTCCAGTATCCCCACTGAATTTCTATGTGTAAAATTAAATTTGGATTGCATGCAGTCAATAGCAATAATTAATTATTTGACAGTGTGATCGCACTGTTAATAAAACTTTAATTTGACAATTTTAGTTAACATGGCTGTACTGTAAATACCTAAACCACACTTGTTTAAATTAATTTTCTTTCGATTTAAACAATACGATTTATTATAAACTAATAATGGTAAAGAGTGATGAGGTGATCTTTGGGGCTGTTCAAAAATGACATCATGCAAATTTGGGTCTTGTTTTACCCCTTCCCTCCTTGTATCACTCACAGTCACAAATTTCGAAATCAATGTCAATTTCAGATATTATTTCAGTTTTTATGGCAGAATTAAAGCATCAAATAAATTTAATTATTCATTCAATGTCGAATTTCTTCTTATTTTGTTTTTGACTTTCAATTTAACCTAAATAACTTAAATACTTAGGTCATTCATTCTAATATTACAGCAAAAATATTCATTAAAATTTTTCAAATTATCTCGAACATGGTGTGTATAATTCACCAGCCAATCTGTAAACACAGATTGATTGCTTTTACCTGGAGATACAAAAATATAATGAAATTAAAATATTTCAATGGTTCGTTTTTATTCTATGGCCAAAATAGTGGTTTTGGCCAATTTTCCCGATTCTGTGTTGTCCGAATTTTTTTCAAAAAATTCACCAGCAAATCTGTATACACTATTTGATTGCCTGAACCTAGAGATACAAAAATGTGGTGACGTTACATTTTTTAACAGTTCAATTTTTTTCTGTGGTCTAAAATGATCATTTTGGCAATTATAGAATTCCAAATTACAGAGGAAGTGCATATAAAAAGCACCAGATATTTGAGAGTTAATGTGTGTCTCTCTGTGTTTCTATCATTATAATACATGACTAATTGTGTCTCATGACAATTATATACTAGAAATGAAGAAATATCTTAAATTGATGCAATATTGTATGTATACTACTTAAAACAGTATAATACGAAGCTCATAAGTAGTATAAATTAACTGTTTCTGCATGAAACAAAAAATTGAGCATCTAAAATTGATTTGTTTTGACAGTTTTAGAATCACTAAAGTGTACCTAACAAATTGCCACACTCAAAATATCTGGTGAATTTTTTATACACTTCCTCTGTAATTTGGAATTTTATAATTGCCAAAATGATGGCCAAAATGATAATTTTAGACCACAGAAAAAAATGTAACTGGTAAAAAAATTTAATGTCACCACATTTTTGTTTCTCTAGGTTCAGGCAATCAAATAGTGTATACAGATTTACCCGTGAATTGAACACAGAATAAAAACGAACAGTTAAAATATTTTAATTTTATTCTATTTTTGTATCTCCAGGTAATAGCAATTAATCTGTGTTTACAGATTGGCCGGTGAATTTCATCATGAAATTTTGGTTATTTATGCACCATGCTAAATAATGAACATATATTAATATTAAAATCAATGCATTGTAAATGCAATAATGAAATAAAACTGGTTTCACAAAATAACGCATAAAAAAGGAACAGTGTGGATGCGCTGGTTTCATAGGAAAAGGCACAAAAAATGCTTATAAAAAGACATAGTGTGGATGCGGTGTTACATTCAAATAACTACAGATATTCAATAATAAAATAATATTTTTTCATACATAAACAAAAGAAACATGAAATATGTTAAATTTTGATAGTCAATTGAGTGCTAATTTTTTTTACAAGATAATATAGGAATTTAATTTTTATAAGTAAATTTTTTTATTTTATTTAATATACATAAATAACTAATGTAGGAGTATTAAAGTTAATTATACGCAGAGTATTATAATGATAACAGTCTTGAACACATCTTGATGTTGAATTGGAGAGTTGGCCAATAACAGAAACAACAGTTTAAAATAATATATAAAACTGCTGAATCAATATTCACTTTGTTTAAAATAAATAAAGCTTTTTTTGCTCTAAATCCAATGTCTTATTTTTACTTCATATTTTATAACCTATATCTATCATATACAAAACTTTTTTTATTGTTAAAACTATATTTAAAAATATTTTTAAAAATCATTCTTGACACCTACAATATTTCATAAATGTCAAGAATGAATCTCGACACCTACAAGATTTTGTAAAAGTCGAGATTCTCAACACCTACGGACGACCATTTTTAATAGGAATGAGACTCAATTTTTTAGGATCCATACTCTAAACATATAATTTTTACCTGCCCTAAAATATAAAAATAAGAACCAATATGGTAACTGCTATTGGTATGTAAGTGCTTCAGGTACAATATAAAATCATTATAAATAGAGCATTGCAATTTTTGTATTTAGTGAAATCTTGTTAAGAATGTTATTAATTAGAGTTGAAAATAATATTAGATTGTCTGCGTTTCATAAACAAATCAACATATAACAGATATATACATACATACCAATGCACATGCATACTAATACATTAAGACATTTCGAAAAAATATATACACAAATATCAAGGGTATAATATAAATACTGGTAACTGAATAATATAATTTGACACAAATTTATCATATATATGAAATTAACGTACCAAGATCATCCATTTTTATAACGATGGATAAATTATAAGAATTTTTAATAGCTTATTGAAATAAAACTAGTGAGAAGCGGTTACAGAATTCCAACAGATGTAAACAATGTTTGAATATATATTAAAATTTTATAAATTACACTTTTAAACAAAATACATAAAATTCGTAACATTTATAATTTAATCTTTGTTGATCATATTTCTTTTAATGAATAATTAATTTATTAATTAAATTGAACTAAAAAGAGTATTTTAATTGTTTTTGTATGAATTTCATTATTTATATTTATTTATGAAAACAAATTCAAAAAATTAAGATTGGGGCTGTTCAAAAATGACGTCACTCAAATTTGGGCCATGTTTTACTCGATTAATTTAAACGAAACAATGTGCTTTATAAATAGAGTAAAGATAATACAGCAGAGTTATCTTTCTCTATGTGGCTTTTACTTGAATGTTTTTAAGCCACCATTTTGGAAACCCCCCCTAGCCCTCCATAACGCTTTGTCACCAATTCATCTCCCCCTCCCCTAATCAACGTGACGTCATTTTTGAGAGCCGGGCCCTTTGTTTTTTTTATGTGTATCGATATTTAATAGTGCCACTCTCTTAGTGGAACCTTGAGTGCAAATTGTTTTAATTTCTACAAATAAAATTTTTCAAATTCAAAAAGATTACATTATTGTATTTCACCTTTTCTTAAAACGCGAAAAGCAATTTTTCGGTCCTTCCCGGCGTAAAAAACTCCGATGGCCCAACCGGTGGTCTACCACATGTGGAACATAAGCAGTTGTGTCCGCAGTACCCGCTCGTGGGCAGCGCGTGGCCAGCCACGTTGGAGCCAAAAAAAAACCCACTATACATACTACATATTATAAATTTTTTGCGTCATTTGTCATTAATTCTTACGTAACAAATATATTTTGCATTACGATACATCTAGTTTAAAAATTGATTTGTTCTAACATAGGAAAAAAGCCACATGAATTTAAATGTTTTGTGCAATCTATATAATGTGATTCCAAAGTTGTCTGTGTCTATTTCAAATATTATAAGCAATAAACAAACATAAGAGGAATACAAAGATTATTTGAATGCAAGCATATCATATGAATATTATAATACATAGGCAAATTAAAAATTTTATTAAAATATTGACTGCTGTGAATTTCATTGTACATGTATTTTTTAATAAAACCCCCCATTGACATTATTTATTAGAGTATAAATTTAGTCCTTTAACATATCTATATTTTCCACCATCAAACTAATTCTTTTATTAAATGTATTTAAGATTTTTCAAAATCTATTCTGATATATTCTTGAACAAATCATATTCAGATATATAAATTTATAACGACTTGAACAAAATTTTAAAAATTAATAATTATGATATTAAAAAACTGCATTATCTAATAATGATCAATATTTGTTCACAAAAATTTATCAAATTATTAACATCATTAAATTAACCCACCGTAATAATTATTATTATTAATAATAATATATTATTCAGAATTAAATCGCAGTATTTTTTAATATACATTTATTTGAACGTAGTTTAGTAAATATGAAAATGACAGTTTTGTTTATTTTTTGATTGAAACAACAAGCCAGGGGACTTCATGTCAAGTCTTGAGATCAGAAAGAATGAATTGAATATAATAATAATAACATAAAACATTAACCCGTCTTCACATTTGCAGATAAAATTTTGTTTTATTCTAAATTATAATATTTCTGCAATCAAAAGAAATATGTAGGCACAATATTGTCACATATACAATAAGGTACAATGATGACAACAATACGTTTGATATCGTCATATATATGCAATAACGGTACAATCATCATCATAATAGACAATATATCGTCACAATATAAAATTATGTGGAACAATATATATATTACTTATACATAACATAATATATACAACATATATAATAATAGGTATTATATCGTCAAAATTAATATTGAAAATGTATCTTTTCTTTTATAATGAATTAATCAATTTATGAAAATATAATAAGATTTCTGTTTTGACAGACAATACACACATATATATTTTTTCTAAAACCAATAACAGTATCATCATTTTGTGTTAATCATAAAATATTTAATGACACTTTTCATTGAAATCTTGAACACTTTTTTGATGTTTATACATATAGAAAGTTAGATATACAGTTAATAAATACATTTATATTAATTTGTCAAAATTATTAAAAATATGATTAATTCTTTACAAAATGTTAATATAACGTTACGACGAAGTAATGAACCATTTTATGTTTTAGAAATCAAAATGTGTTTTGGTTCAATATACCAACATAATTATTAAAGATCACAAATTTTAATAGTAGTGTCAACATCAGAAAAGTTTCAATATCATAAGAGTGATATCATACATTAGATTTCAATTCTTTTGGATCCAATTTTTTCTGAAATACTTGTCATTTGAAGTTTACTACCGTTTATTTTTCTTCTTCTTTTTATTCTGTATTTTCGTAATGTGATTATATTAACAACCGCTTCTCTGTATTTAGCATCTATAAAAAGATAGGCTACAGGATCCGTAAAACCAAATGTGACGTTTATGAGAAGAGATAATAAATATATATTCAGTCGTCCAAATTTTAAGTTGACTTTTAACCCTCTTAGCACATCCATAGTTTGAAACGGCAAAGATGTCACCATCAGAGACAAAACCAAAAGGGACGTCAATCGGAAAGTTTTCTTGACATTTTTTATTCGTCGTTTGGCTTCTGTCAAATCAATTATGCCAGACATTTT
>JAUZNC010025153.1:0-22880 GCA_034780395.1 Vannuccia rotundouncinata | reverse complement strand
AAGTTGGTCGCAATCCAGGACTGGTCAGGAAAATATCTCTTAATGGTTTTGGTAGCCCCGGAGCTTCCATCGAATTGTGTCTCCACCCATTGAATGTTAGAGGCGAGATGATCCCGCGATTCGTCAGCAACAGTTTCTAGTGTCTCAGTATAGCCCAGTACTTTATCGTTGACAGAACCTCGAGGATTAGTGAAGATGGGGCTCATGAACAGCAGAGTGGAGCCCGTAGTGGAAATAATGTCAATAAAATGAAGAGATTTCTCCTTAGACTGGACACATCGATGAGGACCCACCTTAATGTGTGGGATTATTGGCATAAATGTTGCCTCAATAATAAAATCTGATGAAAAAGCCATGTTGAAGCAAAATAAAAGAGAGAGATAGCTCGTAAGGGAGCAGAATGAAATTTGTAACTTACAGACTTCCTTATATAAAAAAAATTGGGGGGGAAGGGGGGGTATAAAATATTTTTTTTGGGGGGTGGGTGGTTTAGAAGTCATCATCTCCTACTACTTATCGGTAATTTCATCTGGACAAACATATTTCCATATAATATGTGTATTCATTCGAGATGATCCACAACAGCAAAATGATGCTTTGTTCGAAATAGGAAAAATCAACTTCAATAAGTATGGAGTCAAAGATAGTTGTGGTTTTATTCCAGTCAGTAACTATTTCATTGATTCAGTGATGATTAGAAAATTTTAAAGGAGAGAAGACTCGTCCGATAGCTTGATTACATTCATAATTAAGGAAATAAATAGATCCAGATGTGAACTAAAAATTAGGAAAAAAAAGGTTGTTGGGTATTAGTAGAGATGGGATGAGAATTTAAAGTAATATAAATTTAGGTATAGCTCCTAGGCCCTAATTGAATTAGATATATTTTGAAGAAACTTCTATTAATACATGTTTTAATATTAATCGAAATTTGGGCATGCCTCCTGGTTGATTATGCATTATATTAAACGATTATGCAAAATAATATAAATACTGAAAACTTTTGAAAATTTGGGCGTGGCTCCTGGGCCTCATTGATGTGATTAATGTGAATTTCTAAATGACTTGTAAATAAATAAACGTAATGATAATATTAAAAATATATACTGCAATTATGTATTGTTATTAAAAATTTAAAACAGTAGTTATTCTTGTCATGCAATCCGCAATAGCCATTTTATACAAACAACCTTCCAACTATTATGAACAGGAGTAATCTGACAAGGCTAAATTTGTATACTGATCAATAACGGACATGGAACTCTACAGACATTCGTCTCAATGGCTTCCGATCTTGCGCCCGCCATTAATAGAGCATATAAACCACATCCACAGGCTCATCCCATGCAAGGCGACATCATTAAGTATATGTACGCATAGTAAGATTACATTAGAACTTTGCATTGCCATACTGTGTCTTATTAGTCAACTAGTTAAAAATATTTTTAAAATATCCAAAAATAGTTGTAAATAAATTAAATTTTGAAAATTATAAGAAAGAAAAAAATTATTTTTGTTTGTTTTATGTTATTTCATAATTTTTTAGTTTTTAAATTTTTAAAATTTTAAAATTTGATTTGATTTGATTTTTTTTTAATTTTAATTTTAAAATTTATTTTTAAATTTTTGTTTAAAAATATTAATAAATAAATACCACACTTACTCTGGATAAATGATGGGATAGCCCAATTTAAAGAGAAAAAAAGAAAAGGGATGATAATATTGAGGAGACTGCTGGCGAAAAGTCGACGTCAGAAAGCTCGTAAGAAATATGAATGAAAACCGCTACTTAGAAACCTTATATACCATGTTACCTGATTCTCATTCGTCAGAATTAACATGTAAAGGTGCGGAAAATTTAACTAGTAAGGGTTCGGAAAATTGAACTTTATAAGGTACATAGAAGTTTTAGTAGCGCGGGTGCAGAGGGGGGGGTGGGTTTCGTGGCCAATAAGAATTCTGAAAAAAATAAGGTCCTCCTCTCCTACTACTCCGGCAAACATGTTCTTTTAACTGTCCACTTTGGACCATTTTCTCTAAATCTATAAATAGGTCGCTGTGTGTAGAAATGTAGAAATTGGTTCCAATTTTAGAATACTTAAACTAAGTAATGGTAATAGTAACGAAATTAAAAATTTCACAATCCATGTAACTCATTTCTTTTTATTAAAACTGGAATTTGAAGTATATTGATTTTAAAAAATGCTTTTACATCAAAAGCTTAATAAATATACATTTACAGTTTCATTTCATTTTATTCAAATTCAGCCCATTTATAATGTACTTAAATTGAAAAATTAACAAAATCGGTTGAAGTTTAGGGGTAGTAATTGGGTCTGAAGTATAAGAATAAGAATTACGAAAACTAGCGATTTGTTAAGTCTATAACTAAAGATCTATAAAAGATATCAACGAGTTCTATAAATAGTTCTTTAAATAAACATTGAGCAAACAACCTACTACCGTTATAGGTTTAAATATCTATAAATCTATAAATCTATATATCAATAATCAATACTAAATTGTTATTATTGCATTTATTAATAATATAAGCTCATATACTTTCCATAGATATCTACTGACATATAAGACTTATCATAGTTAATTATAGTGTATAAATTTAGTTACCAACTATTTTTTAGAGTGACGGTTCTTGTCGCTCGCTCTATATTCTTTGGTTGCCAACGAGTTTGTAGCAAAGTTCCATGAGCAAAAAATGTATTTCGGAACTTTTATAGCAAAAAATGCTTTTCGAAACATTTGTAACATTTGTGACTATTACTATGCTTTCATTCATTGTCAAATATGAAGTATAGTTAAAATCAGTGAGTCAATTCGTCTTCAAAGGATGTGGGTGCGGGAAGTATCAGTTTTGGAAGTCCACGTCCTTTCTTCGGCTTCTTCAACTGGAAGAAGGTCTGATGATGAGGAGGAGGATTTTTCGAAACCGTTTGAGGGGATATGAAATCCCCCGACAGCATATAGACATCTTCCGAATATTGCGCATTATTTTATAACTCTTTGTCGCCCAGTAGAAACATGGAGTAGGTTTACGCACCCTTTATTGCCTGATGACGGACTAGGAAAATCGTAAAGTTTAGACTGGCAACTTCATCAGTATTTCCGTGCTCGATGTCCCATTGAGTCGGAGCAAAAATTTACCATGTAAAGCCGCGGAGGTTGTAATGCGTGGAAATATAATGGTCAAAACCGCCGTTTATTCAAAAAAAGTCCACCGTGTGTGTGGAGTACGAACTAATTTGTGATATATGGTAAAAGATCATGTTTAAATTTTGAAATTGAAGTAGATAATAGTACAATCGAATTCTCCATATTTTATTTAGTATTAATAGCCATTAAATTTATTAAAAGCCCATACTGTTTTAAGAAAAATCATAGTATTGGTAAAAATCAATAAGTGCCAATTAGGTATCGATTACAATAATTAATCAGGTTTTAATCAAAAAATCGAATTTTCCATATGTGAAATAATACTAATCACCTAAAAATGATTAAAATCCGATATTGTATAGCCGATATAAAGGTAATCAAGTACCGCGCACATCGCGTTTAACTACATTATACAAATTTAAATTCAGCGCCAAAAAATTTTAATTCATGGGAAATCTTTCATACGTATTGTGGAGAATTTAAAAAGTGTCATTAACTCAGATAACAATCAATAGGTGGCAATGAGACAGACAAAGTGTTCACAAAGTGCATAAAAGCATTGGAAAGACGAAAAAATAAAAGTGCAGCCAATAGGAGTCGATTTGCCAGATGCTGTCCTGTCATGCCAAATCCGATTTTATTTTACATAGGAACCAATTAATAGCATTAATCCCTAGGACTAATTTTTACTTGAATTAACTGAACTCTTATTGGATGGGAATTTAACTAGTAAAAATGCGGGGAAATTTAACATGGAAAGGTGCGCAGAAATTGAACTAGCAAAGATGCGGGAAAAGTTTAAAATAGGTTTTACCGGAGTAGGGGGAGAAAAAAGGAGGTCCTGTCGGCCAATCAGAATCAAGTATCGATTGATCCAAACCTCGTCCTCTAATACTACCCACCCCCAATAAAAAATAACGTCGATTGGTCCCTCATGCTCTGCTGATTAATCAACGATGCACATATCTTAAATGATATAAAAGTCCAATAAAGAGGGAAACAGACACGTAGCAGCGGGGAGGGGGGTAGTTAATCCATAAAAATATCTTTAATTTTAAAGCTATGTGGCTGTCCTAAAAATACGTCACGCTTATGGGAGGGAGAGAGGGTTTCTGAAAATGGGATTTTTGTGACGAGGGAGTTAAAAATGTATTGATAAAAATGTAACGTCACGTGATTTTCGTACATATTTTTATAATTGTATGTACTTTTGACGTAATTTATTTGAATGTTTCATTTAGTTTAAAAATCTTCGAATTACTTAATTTTAAATGTTTTACTCTCTTTCACGATTATGTCAAAAAAATATGAATTAATTGTTTTGCCAGTGTGTAAATGCATATGACATTGAAGGTTTACCCTGACAACTTGACTCCTTTTCTCATGATTTGGCGGGAGTTGTTCTTCACCACGATCGATGCAGCTTTAAAAACTTTGAAAAAGAAGGAATGACTCTTTGCTGGTCTAATATACTGTGATTGACTCGCACCCAAGGATTGCAGAATTTGTGGACCTAAATTAGATAATGATAAAGATATTGAAAATGAAAATGAAAATGAAAAATCTGGAGATGAGAATGTTCTCAAATGACAACAACAAAGATGGAAACTGAACCATGTAAGAGAATATTATTATTTTTTACAAATTGTTAAGTGTAGTAATGAGGACTGTTCTGAAATAATAGAAGGAAGGTTTTTTCCACCAAGGTTTTTTTTTCTCTAAAAACGGGGCAAGAGTGGTTTTTGTTTGATCCTGAATCTGGATGCATAAACCACTTTTCATAAATTTTCAAAAGTTTTTCAAAAAAATAATAACAAATTTCCAGTAAAAAAGTGTCTTATGACATTTCATGTCCTAAATTACAAACAAAACTGATGTCTTGAGTGTGTGCATGTGGTGGTTATAATGCAACCTTGCGTTTTCTTAAGTATCATAGAAAAAGTTGTAGAATATCGGAGGAGAAAGTTACAATTCCTGCAAGAAAGGTGCAACCAAAACGAATTGCTCGCGGCAGTCTGACAACGAAAAATTATGTGGGCGATTTTTCAAATGATGAAGATGATGATTGAAACCCCGCAATAACAGAAATCAGAAATAGACATCTTGTTTAGGAGGATGCAATTATTTGAACTTTTGTACAAAAATCATTGATCAAGAGTATATTGTACCTATGTTAGAGTATGTTTATTGTTAATTATATGATTTAAAATGGGTATTTGATACCTATATTCTTTCGAATACGTTTTCTTCCTGTTATAGATTTTCACTTAATAAAAAAATACCTGTATACCAACTTCTAGTGAATTTTCATTAAGTGAAGGATGCCATCAAAGGGTAATATTAAAGGTAAACATTTATTTTACATATACCAATCTCAGTAAAATATTTAATGGAGATTGCGAGAAAGGGTAATGCTAAATATGTAACGTAATTTTGGAGTGAGGGTTGGAGAAAATGGGACGATCTGTGACGAGGGAGTATAAGAGAGTGTCAAAAAAGTTTGAAAAAAGCGTGACGTAATTTTAAAACAGCCCCTATATATATAACTAAAATTAACGTACAAACGAAATTTGGTCCATCTAATATTTTTTCCTTCCAAAAAGTTTCATTCTAAATACGTTAGTGGGATGAATATAATTAATAGAAATTGCTTCACTTTTCTTTATATTTGATATATTACAACCTTCAGATCGAGTAGAGACTTAAAATTCGTGGATATCCAAAGAGTCGATTGCATAAAGCGTTATTAGCTTACTATCGGTAGTAACTCGAGGAAAATCAATAAATTTAGTCTCACACGGATTGCATAAACTGCGACCGGTAGTACTACCGGGAGTAAAATGAGTACGCAGCCAGGTGGAAATACTTGAAAATCGATATATTTAGTCCAATGGTCTACTACCAAGAGAGGATAGGCATAACTTCATTATTTCGATTGTGTTTTCATCATGTTAGCATTGGATAAATGTTCGGACATATAATAATGTGTTATTGAATGTCTTATATCTTAATTTACATTATACATATACAAAAATTTTTATAAATTTCTCAAACATTATTTTAAGTCAAATATTATTATCTTGCTCTCAAATGAAAAGCATTCTCATTTTATATAGCTATACGTACTTATCAATATGAAATAATTATACTAAACATCACGATTCTATATTGTAGGACAAAACAATAACATCGATAAATTTGCGGAAATCAAGGACATTGTATTGGAGTTTCCAAGTTTGAAACGAATTTTAATTGGTTAATCTATAAATAGTCTTCTAGTAGTCTAGTAGTTTATTTATGAATTTATTCCCTGGTAGTAACTGCTACCGGTATTAAGGCTACTACCGGTAGCAGCTAATACCGCCGAATTATGCAATCGACTCGCAAAGTGGTCAATCAACTATAATGTGGATCGAATTGTTATGATATATGTATATATATTTGATGAAATGTATGCATGAATCCAGAATTTGTTAATGTATCTAA
Organism: Vannuccia rotundouncinata; assembly: GCA_034780395.1. NCBI lineage: Eukaryota > Metazoa > Platyhelminthes > Proseriata > Coelogynoporidae > Vannuccia > Vannuccia rotundouncinata. The sequence goes on along the minus strand of JAUZNC010025153.1, from coordinate 16,223 downwards.
TATATATGATATTAATATTTAAATAAGTAATATTAATTTTAAAAATAACTGTTTAGATCAATTATATTATTGAATAAACAAGAAATTAGATCAGCATTTATAATGAGTTTCTTTTAATGTGATCGGTACATATCTTTATTTTATAAATTTTATACGATATTTGATTGATTTATTGAATTTAGGATTAAATAATTACTAATAAATATAGCACGTATAGAATGTATTTAATGTCTATGGGATTTAGTAAAAAATGTAATATAGTGTAAAATTCTTTATTTACAAGTGTTTTAAATAATGAATCAGCTGTAAAGAGCAGTGATTTTAAACCGCTTTGTTAAATTAATTTTCATTGATATTACAAAGCTGTATTTTCATGACATATTAAATTAAAATGCCTCAAACTAGGAGCAGCACTAGTCGAATTATTAAAAAAAATTACTTTTTGCAATCAGGTAAAAGATTTCTATATTTATTTTAATTGATTTTTATGCGAATATGCTATTGGGGTTATATTTTTTTTATTTTTTGCACATTTTGTAAATACTAATCAAGTAAATTAGTTAACTGCGTAAATTTCTATGCATATTTAAATGTTATTGCATTGTTCAACTTCAATATTTATAATTTTTTATTGTTTATTATTAACTCTAACACAAAACTCTTGTTAGTATTACAGTAGAGTTGAGTCCCCATCCTGCATTCCATGTATAAATACAAAGGAGGATATATCTGGCATACAATACAAAATTTGATATATAAACATATAGGAAAAGACTAAACTATACAATGCACAAAAGACAAGGAATGCCATTGAATCTCTACCAGATTATTGGCTTTAATTTTTTTAGAAAATAAGATTTTTAACTTAATCATTCCTTTTAATTTATAAATAATAAAATTTTACGAAATAGTCTTTCATTATAAAATATAAGAAAGCAGGGTTGGCAATTGTCTGGATTATTTATTTAGATTTTATGTGTCTAATAATATATCTGAAATAAATTTTATCTTTGGAAATAGTTTTATTGGCAAATGCAATTTAACTATTAAAATTTCAAAGGTGTGGTGTAATAATGCTACTTAATTATGAATATAACAGTAGGTTGCTCGAAGCAGGTTTCAGGTTAGGTTTTTTTTCCACGACCATGGTCAAAACCCAGGTTGCAAAAAACCCAACCAGTGGTGCATTGGTTTATTGGGTTGCTCAAAACAAGTTTTTGTTAACTAGGTAGTTTTTTTGCTTTTTAGCAGCTAAGCCAATCAGAGGACAGCTAGTGTGTGTCTCTCTTAAGTGCATCTTGCCGTAACCCACACTCAGACATGTTACACAATAATCAATGAACAAACCTAGGTTTATTGTAGGAATAGTATAGGAATATGTTTAACAAAATGCTTATAATATTAGGTTTGTAATTTTATTCGCCTAGACTCCCCTAATACTTTCATGTGTCACATATTAAATTTGATGAATAGAAAATATATGTTAAATTAGTTATATTATTTGTTCACATTATAATTAAATACATGAGTGTATTTAATAACAACTAAAGCAATTAGATAATTTCATTTTAATAAATAATGTAGTGTATTACAATTGTTTGAAGATTCATTAGCACATTGCAAGACAATTTACATAACATACATAACTAATTAATACCAATTTATAATGTTATAGATAAATTCCTATTAAACTGTAGATATTTAATACAAATCATATTTAACATATCATCCTTTGAGATTTAGAATAATGGTAAGGGACACTCTATGTATACCTACACCTGATTGATACTGTCGACTTGTGGAGGCCAATTGTATCCCCCATAATACATTAGTATAGGAACAACAAGAAAGAAAGCATAAAGTGACACATAACTGTTGAATAGGTGTAAGTGGGTGATTACATGAGGTTGCTTTGCAAAACAACATTGAAAGAATTACAATCATAATAAAATCTCAAATATAGTCTCTTTTATTTGTAAAGTGAAACCAAACAAGACAATTTTCAGCATCATATTCCTATCACAAAAAATATGATTTTTTATGTGATGACCCAGCTCAAACAGGTCAATATTTTTAGTATGCAAGAGTACCATAAAGGTATATCTTAGGTGTTAAACAAAAATTCAAAAAATATTTACTGTGAAATAATATCTAAAAATTATCTTTAATTACCAACAAATAATAGTAACCTGCCAATGAAAATCAATCATCAAAATAGCACATTTTTAACTTTTTCATGAACAATAATAAAATTAACAAATTATAATTCTATGTTCCCCCACAAAGTGCAAATGTTAATAATATTAATCATAATAATGTTTAGATTAGAGCAATTGTCAAAAATATTAAATTTGATATAACATTTTAACTATAAAATGTAAAACCTGTAGTCATGTTTTAAAAAAACCATGTCCCCACCCTGGTTGCAAAATAATGCACCTCAAGTCAAAATCTAAAAATAAATGTGCAAGAGGTTTTTCTAAAAAACCTTGACTTGCTTCGAGCAACCCAAAAAACCTGAGTGTGTCATTTTTCAACCTTGGGCAAAAAACCCGACCTGAAACCTGCTTTGAGCCACCCACTGTAAGAGTTTAGTTATATAATGACATAAAGAGTACTGATCATCTTATTAAAAAATTATGTGGCAAATTTTATTTAAAATTTTATGTATATCAGACATGGTTCTTATATTTCTGGAAAACCTTAAAAAGGCAGGAAAATAAAAGTATGAAAATTCAGGAATTTTTTTGAAAACTGTTTAGGAACCATGATCAGATGTTATGATTGTTATTGTTTATTTTTAGTTATTGATGATTTTTATAAGGTGTCTAAATATATTGCATCACTAAACAATATTAATGCAATACATTCCTGAAAAATCCAAACCAATATATACACAGCTTGTTCAGCTTCAAAATGTGAACAAGAAAAACAAAATAATCAAATTTTAAGTGAACTGTAATGGTTTATGTTTAACAAAATATATTTTATTTAATTCAATATAAAAGACCATAAGAGAAGACAATATGTTTAGTGAAATGGTTTCTTGTATTCCAAAGCAATGATTTTTTATGTGGTAAAATAAAAGCTATGAAACTCACACAAAAACTATTTTTCTAACTTTGTCTGAAAATGTATTTTCTATACAATGAAGCTAAAATCTATGTCTAGAAAAGATGAACAATGATTCAGATTTTAAAAAACTAGACTTTACTGCTATATATTAGTGCCTAAATCTCAATTGTATAAGGATAGACATCCTAACAGCTATTATAATTTATTTCAAAATAAATAATCAATAAATAAATTACAGCATTGGCTGGGCATCAGAAACCACTTATAGTAGTAAAACTAAATTATAATTAATATATTTTATTATTCTCTGAAATTAGAACCCAATCTGAGCAAAAATAAATTTACAATTATATATACATTATATTTAAAGCCAACATAACAAAAAGTAAGTTAGTTGAAACCTTAATAATTGAATAAAAATTAATGTTAGCTCAATTCATTAAAAAATTATTTGTGTTATAGAACTAATAACAGAGCTTCAAATAAAGAAAATAACATTACAAATTTGTTATCTGATATAAACATTTTATAGTTCCACTATATGGTAAGATTTTGAAATTCAAAATAATGTTTAGATATTGCTTGATTAATGATTAAATATATTGTCTAATGTATAATTAAAATTTTGCAAACTGAAAAAACCCTTGTTTATAAGTTTTCATAATTACATTAAACACCATTTGTTATTATTTTGAACACAGCCAGTTAATGTTCACTGTATGGTAAATTTCCAAAATGCAAAACACTGCATAGATATTAATTAAATGGATTGGCTATAATGAAGTCCTAGATATAATTAGCTCTCAATGGGAATAAACTTTTCACATATTGAAATAATTTAAATTTTAAGACCAATTCTTGTATTGGTAAATGATAGGATAATAATTAAGATCTGTCCTTGCTTTTTCAACTAGAACAAAGTTTTATTTCATGAAATTCCAAATTTTCAGTTTGTAAAATGATAATATTGTTTTTCTTTCACTGAAATGCTGTTGTCTCCTAAACACAAATAATTATCAAATGAAAATGAGCTAACTTCCGTTTTTATTTTGTTTCATTTTATTTCGGTTTGAACTGACTAGTATGATTTTGATATGCCATTCCATGCACTATTGCTGTACAAATTGATTTTTTCAGTTTCTGTTAGATTTAGGTCTCAATATTTGAAAAATTATGGGGTACAAACTTTTTGGACCCCTGGAACCCATTTTTATTGACCCCAGACCATATGTATTGTAAATTCCTTATCTAAGCAAGAAAAACTTTCAATTGGAATTAACTGCTTTATGATGCATATAATATACATATTACAAATCGATAGAAACATGTATATAATGTATCTAAATACATATAATTAAAGTTTTTAGCTATACCAATAATATAATAGAATAAAAGACAGTATTGTGTAAAAACACTTTATTGGGTATGTAAAAAGTTTCTGGACCCTCTCCAAGTTTACCTTATGCTTTGACTAAATATCACAAAATAGGTCCTCTCAAAGGTTGCTCAATTATTTCCTTTTGTGACTCCATTGTCAGGCCTCTCACAACTCATCAGTATGGCTTTAACCCCACTTCTCAAATTTGTTCCTGCTCATATTTCTTTGGATTTCCTCAGCACTCAACATCTTCCAAAGAAATTATTTTTTTGGATCCATAGATGTTTCTAACCTGTATGGGAGCATTCCCCTCCATGATATGAATCAACACTGCTGTCTTATTTCTATTGCTTCAGAGTTTTACAATCGTCATAAAGCTGCCTCCTGTTTAGTTGAAATTTCATTGAGTGACTTTTCTATACTTCTTAATCTCTGTTTACTTGAAAACACATACCTTCTTGATGGTTTATCTTATAAACTGAACACTGGTATAGCCATGGGTAACTGTGCTTTGTCTCAACTGGCTATAATGTTAATGAATCACATTGCGACAACCATTTTAAACTCCAAGGACAATATAATCTATTGGAAATGGTATGAAATTTTTAATTAATGGATATCCTTCTGATATTTTGATAAATTTAGTTTTAATCCTTTAAGTCTTACTGATAAAAACGCCAATTATCTTGCCATTTACATTAAGATTTCTTTTATTTCTGACACCTAATGTTACAAAATAAAATGTCTGTGTAATGCGACTCATTTAAATGATCATATTAGGATTATTTTTTTACTACCTATAAGCTTTTAGTATGGCAGTTTAGAGATATTCATGAATCCTTACCTTGTAAAAAACACTTATGTTTTCTGTCCTACTAGTTCCAAACATATATTTATAGGAAAAAGTGTGTTGTCTATTCTATCACTTGTAACATCTGTAATTCCAGTTATGTCCGTCAGACTACCAGATATATTCATTCTTGCATTCCTGAGCACTCTAAATCGATCAACTTTCTCGTTTTTCAACACCTTAACACCCATGGTCCAAATAATACCCACTTTTGTTTGGAAAATCCTTTCACAAATTCACGACCTTAAAAGCTGGTTAGCCTGTGAAGCCCTTTACATTAATAAACAGACCAATTTAATTAATGACTGCTTACACACCAATTTACTTGATTTTATTTGACTTCATTCAACCCTCTGTGTGTACTTCTTCTCACTCAGATCTACTCATGTTTCACTCATTCAATCATCACTTCCTTGTTAAAGAAACTCAAAACATATTCAATAAAGTGTTTTATACAATACTTTTTTTATTACATCAAAATACATCATTGTTTTTGAAAAAATTTCTATGTAGGAGGTTATAGACAGTTATCTAAAAAATAAACCTGTCCAAAAATTATATTTTTAATGAATATCTCAAAAACGAAGCATCTGAGACTCTATCCTTATTACCAACAGATAGGAAAATGACTATAATCTATCAGATAAAGTACGTTAAAAGAATATAAAATGTACAGAAATCACTAAATGCTCAAAAAGGGATATTTTAGCACTGAATAAGCACTTTGTGACCGTTTTCTATTCTTTTAACCTACCCTATCTGATAGATTATAGATATATAGATAGATAACTGTTTATGACATCCTACATGGACATTTTTTCAAAAAATTATCATGATGTATTTAGGTACTTTATATACACATTCCTATCTATTGGTAATATATTATATTCATCATTAAGCAGTTATTTGCAATTTAAAGTTTTTTTTGTTTATTTAAGAATTTACATTACCTTTGGTCTGGTGTCGATAAAAATGTGTTCCAGGGGTCTGAAAATTTGTACCCCATCATTTTTCAATTGCTGAGACCTAAATCTATCAGAAACTGTAAAAACCTCAATTTGCACAGCAATAGTGTGTGGGAGCTATTTTTATTAGTTACATATCAAAACTGCACTAAACCATTTTTTTGCCATTTTGGCATTAAAATTTTCTTTACAGGAATTAATTTTTCTTTAAAGAAATTAATTTGACTCACACAACACATCATTCTATCTTTTGTATTGGTAGACACTGATCAGCTGATAATTTATGCCCATTTCCTATATATGCAATTGTCACAAGTATTTAATGTATTTTTCATATAGTGTTATACATAAACCATATTGATTTTTATATTTTGTGCTTGAAGAAATAATTATACAGTATTTCCCATATGTTACAACGACTTTTACAAAAAGAACTAATTTAAAAAATAGTTATTTCTAAACTTTATTTACACATCAAAACAATTATTATAATCAATGAACATGTACATAAAATAACATGGTGGCTCATACTATTTTCGGTTGCATGAAAAATTTAATCAATGGATCAACTTGCAAGCAGCGCCTTCCAGTTCAACACACAATTGCATTCGTTGAAACGTTTTTTTACTAATTTTTCAAAGAGTTTCCACAGAAAATCGGACAAACTCATCTTGAATAATGACTTTCAGGTCTTCTTTGTTTTGTGCAGTCCTTACTAAAATTCTGGGCTTTATGAGACCCCATAAGGCGTTATCGCTGGCCAAGGAGTTGTTCCAAATTAGCCAACCCAACAATCCTTAAAGGTGTTCATTAAGAAATTACGAGTTGCTGGTGGTATGTGTTGATATATGCGGATAATAAGATCTGTCTTGCCTAAAAAGCTGGAATAAACTCATCGTTTAACATCTGAATATAACTAGCTGCTGTTACACCACCTTCCAAGAAAAGGGTCCAATAAGAATATTCAGCAGACATGGAGGGTGTTATTTAACTTGTTCCCAGAAGTGAGGGTTTTGTTTTGACCACATTGAAACACGAACTTGGCCTTTGCCTTCTGCATAAATAGCATATTAATTCATCTTTAAAGAACAGTATTTGCTTTCTTTGAGGTTTGTTGTACTTTTGAAGGATAGCAATGCAACAGTTTACTCGATTTTCGTGGTCAGCTTGACTAAGAAATTGAATCTTTGTTGGCTTCCAATTTTTATATCCTAAGTCTTTCATCAACACTCTGTGTAATGTTGTTTTGGGAATATTCAACTCATCAGAGCGACACAAGATAAATTGTTTTGGATCTTCTTTTACATGATGTATTTTTATTTACATGATTTACATGATTTTTATTTACATGGTGTATCTTTTACAATAGTATTGACGTCTTCCTCATAATCTCTTTGCTTATTGGGTTTATCGAGTATGGAACCAGAGGTGAAAAGCATATCAGCCCATGCTTTTATGTATCTCGCACCAGGTGGTTTAATGCCATATTTGTCTCACAATTTGGCCTTTACGTTACACACAGCAATTATACTTTCATAACTTATACCTGTCATACTTTTATATGTTAACAATTATTATTACAATTATCAATAGATTCTATCTATACTTATCAATATAACTATCAATAGATACTTAGGTATTGTGCGACATTCTTATGGGACATTCTGTACTATAGTGTGAAATCTATCAATTCTTTCAAGTACTTATTCGGATTGAGAAAAGGGAAGAAGAAGGAGAATTGGAAGGGCTGTAACTTTGTAATGGTTTGACGAATTAACATAATTTTTTAACACAATATTGGTGCACATTATATTGCCGATTTTGAGATTATTATTTGAATATTTCCAGAGTGGCAGACCTTTAAAGAATACCCCATTTTCAAGTATCCTATATAGCCTTAGTGCACAAACATGCTTATCTGTGCAGAGCTAACTGCTTATTACTATATATAGGCTTAGATATTAAAAAAATTCTAGATTCAATATTTAAAATTTTTAAATCAATATAATAAAATTTATTTATTGACATTCAGGGCAGAGGGATTTTTTCCATGTATGTATTTTTAACTTTATTATAATATTAAATTTAATGTTAATTTAAAAATATAATTTGACACAATAATGATATAGTTATACAAAATTAAATAAAAAGATCTTAAACCATTCATCTAAAAATTGATTTTACAAAAAATACTCCTTCTGTTTGTATTTGTGAATGAACATTTTATTACAACTTTCAAATAAAACTTTATATTAGCAACATTTCATTCAATTATATGTATGGTCCTCTAGAATTCCACATATATTTTTAAATTATTATTATTTAATTCTATAAGAAGGATCTCTATGATTTTATTAACTGATAAAATTGTAGATTATATAAACTAAAGTACTAATACAAATTCGTTGATCACAAAATCATTTTAACTTAACAATTTATTGTAAGCAATCATTTATAAATTGATATTATGGTCTGACTTTAAAATGGAATGAAGCCTTTGGAACGTTTTTCAAACTATTGTTGTCAGGTCCATGTTGTATGATGTATAATACTCCTTTTAATTATTGTATTTTAATGAGTATTTTTGATCGTATTTGAAGCTCTCATTGGTAAAATATTGTTCTAAATAATGAACAGATCTTCCAAATAGAACACTGGATTCATGCCTGCTTACTTAAAAATGTTAATTTTTGTAAGAAAGTTTCCAATATCAACTTTTTTGTCATCCACATACATGTACATATTAGAGAATAGAATAACTTAATTGTATTGTCATAATATTAGTAAATAAATAAATAAACAATTTTATTGTAGTGGGGTTAGTTTTAATTTATATAATCATTTAATAATATTTATATTAATTGGCTTTTTATAACTACATTAAACTTTTTATCCTATAGATTGTACTGAATTTTTGTAAACATTTGTCTTAAAATTATCTTTGTAATAACCTGTTTACTCTAGATGAACACAGTTACACGCCTACTGGATCAAATTATTCTCTTCGCAAGAGAAAAATCTTAACAGCCAACCTTGACACATCGTCAAATCGTTCTCCAAACGTACTACCAAAAGTCCGCCGTGTTGATCATTTGGCAACTCAAACAAATTTAGTCTCTACTGGAAAAAATATTCGCTTCACATCTTTTTCCTCTCAACACAAATGTGTTCAAAAATCTTGTACCGTATCTGCCTTTGAGAAATCCAACACATCGTCTAGCTCTGGAGCTAATGCAATCAGATTACTTGTAAATGAAGAAGTTATTTCAGCCTTACCTGAAGAATCATCGCAATTTTCCACTGATGGTACGTCTATCATTCCTCCAGAACAGACAGATCTTCAGGATTCTACTAAGCAGCATTGCCAGGGAGGCTTGTATCTTGTATATCGTCTGCCACAGGAGAGTCTGCTTCATATTCTCTCATATTTAGACATGGTCGACTTGTGTCGGTGTAGTCAAGTTTGTCAACGCTTCAATCAAGTGGCCAATGACGGAGAACTTTGGTAAGTTGATTTTTGAATATCCTATTTTGTGTCTATTAATCTATATTGTGTTTTTAAAGGCGGAACCTCTACTGTTCCATATATGAATATGATCTTCCGCTAATGCCAACCGGTCCTGCATCGTATGCCTTTCAACCACTTGAGAACGCTGCTACGGACAATCCTTGGCGAGAAAGTTTTAGTAAACTCGTAAGTAACTATACTTTCAATATTTTGAGACTTAAAATACAAAATACATTTTTGACTATTACATGTTTTTTATCATTTATTTAAGATTCCACTTCGCGGAGTTCATGTCAGAAAAGATGCTGAACAGTTTAAAAATCGTCATCAGAGTTCCAGAATCAAGGTAAATCCTTATATACTATACTTTTGTTTTTTTGATTATTACTGATCTCTAATTGATCAAAACTACACTGATCTCTAATTGATCAAAACTACACTGATCTCTAATTGATCAAAAATACACTGATCTCTAATTGCAATTTTCAGTGCTGGTCCTGTTTAGAAAGCTGCTATCAGGCTGTCTCTCTCCTCCCCACGGCACCTACACCGCCACTTATATTTGTACATTCGGGTGTCTACAATGTTGACTCTCTCATCATTAGAACCAACGTCCACATTATTGGTGCCGCTCCAGGATCTAATGTCTTTGCTAAAGTGAAACTTCAGGTAAACTGCCGTTCTCCATGCCTGCTTCAGCACTGGTAGCAATGTTACCTTCATCTGCATTCTCTTTCACTCTGTAGTCAAAGGTTTCCACCGTGATTCTGTTCTCCTCTGCTGACTCCTGTCAATCCTATCTGGGCTATCTGACTCTCAACTTCCAACCAGAACCTGGCCTGGCAAATGTGTCCAGGTATCATGCTCTGGAAGTGATCGAGGAAGCTCGACCTGTCATCGATAGATGTGTCATTAGAAGTTCTTCAACTGGTGGGTTATGACGCTTACTATCTTTATATCTGTGTTGTTTATGTTTATTCTTGGTGTTGTTGTGCAGTTGGTGCGGCCGTGTATGTGTCTGGACCTCGTACCTCTCCTCACATGCGCTTCTGTGACATCAGTGACTGCGAAAATGTTGGTCTATTCGTCGCTGACCATGCTGAAGGAAGATACGAGGACAATGAGATAGCTCGTAATTCTCTAGCGGGAGTTTGGGTCAAAAGTCGTGCTCATCCCTTCATGAGAAGAAACGATGTTCATCACGGCCGTGATGTTGGCATCTTCACCTTCGATAATGGACGGGTATGCCCTCAATGTCTTGCTATAGCCGTTTTGTTGTGTTGTCTCTACTGTTTGCCGTCGTCTGCAGGGTTACTATGAGTACAACGCTATTCATCACAACCGAATCGCCGGATTCGAGGTGAAGGCAGGTGCCAATCCGACGGTGCATCGATGTGAGATATACCAGGGCCAGACGGGGGGGATCTATGTCCATGAGAATGGTCGAGGATCTTTTACAGAGAACCTCATACACTCCAACAACTTTGCTGGTGTTTGGATAACATCTAATAGTCACCCGAGTATTCTCAGAAATCAGATCTACAATGGCCATCAGGTTTCTATTATTTATTCCTTTGTTTACTGATCGAAACAGAGTTGTAAAACTTGTTGTTGCTCTTCAGGGCGGAGTCTATGTCTTTGGGGAAGGGAAAGGAGTCATCATGGAGAACAATATTTACGGGAACGCACTGGCCGGCATTCAGATCCGAACACGAAGTGACCCGATTGTGCGGAGGAACAAGATCCACGATGGTCAACATGGAGGCATTTATGTGGTGAGTTGTTGTCTACCTGTTGCCTTTTTTTGATACTGATATAATAACGGCAACCTTTTCGACGGGTCAACCAGCACGAGAACGGTCGAGGACTGGTTGAAGAGAACGAGATCTATGCCAACACTCTGGCTGGAGTCTGGATTACCACCGGTTCTAACCCGACACTGCGTCGAAACAGAATTCATTCCGGGAAGCAGGTGGGTGTCTACTTCTATGACAATGGTCAGGGCCTTCTGGAGGACAACGACATCTTCAACCATCTCTATTCGGGAATTCAGATAAGGACAGGGAGTAACCCGACCATTGTTCGCAACAAGATTTGGGGTAAGTTATTACCGATAATCTAAATATTTAATCTTCTCTATATTATATTAGAAGGCTATCGTGAGGGGGGGGGCAGGTTTCTGCGACACAGAGATCGCTATCCCATACTACTATTTTGTAATACTTGAATTGATTGGTTCAACTTCAACACACACTGAGTAACCTCACGATTTGAATATTAATCATGGCTAATTAAAATATTTCTCTATTTCCGAAAGAATTTAGTACTCTGAAAGAATTTAGCCATATCTTCTGGAGTAAACAGATTTTGTATCGTAATCAATTCTTTCAAAAAAAACATTGAGGATTAGAATGTCCTCTGAAACTGTTAATTATAGCTTATACATAATGGTCATTGTTTCTTTACAGGGGGGCAAAATGGTGGAATCCTGGTGTACAACAATGGTCGCGGCAGGATCGAGCATAACGAACTGTTTGATAACGCGATGGCTGGAGTCTGGATCAAGACGGAGAGTAACCCAATTCTTCGACACAACAGGATCTACGATGGTCGGGATGGTGGAGTCTGTATATTCAATGGAGGCAAAGGACTGCTGGAGGAAAACCACATCTTTAGGAATGTGCAGGTTAGTCACTATTTTTATTTTCTATAGCATTTAAAGATTATTTAATGATGCTTTCTTTCTAGTCTGGTGTCTTGATATCGACCCATTCTAACCCAACTCTCAAGGGAAACAGGATATATGACGGTCTTGCCGCTGGTGTTGAAATAATGCACAATGCTAGTGCTGTGCTAATTAAGAACGACATCTTTAACAATCGTTACGGTGGTTTGTGTTTGGCATCGGGTATTACGCCCACTCTAATAGGTCAGTCAATACATTCTGTTGTAAAAAATTCCAGTTTATTTTGTTTAACACAAATTATTATTCAAATATTGATGTTGAATAAATTATAAATATATGTTGTATAATTTTTGTACTACTCATCAGTAGTAAGCATTCTGTTGTATACATATACATTTTATATTATGAAGACAATCACATCTACGACAATAAAGACCTGATCAAGCGTGCCGTACGGTCTGGAATGTGTCTCTATAAGATTTCCAGCTACACCAACTTTCCCATGCACGACTTCTACAAGTGTCTCACTTGCAACACTTCGGACAGAAATGCAATTTGCCTGAACTGTATTCGAACTTGTCACCGCAATCACTCGGTTCAGTTTATTCGTCATGACAGGTAAGTCGGCATTTTCAAATATAAGATATCTGTTCGACACGACTATTATTCCTGTGTGCACATGACGTCAGGTTCTTCTGCGACTGTGGCGCTGGCACTCTAGCGCACTCCTGTCTGCTGCAACATGAACCCTACCTCTCAGAGGACCAGCTGAACCAGCCGTCCTGGGAATACCCCGTCGATGAAGACGCTCTCGACGATGCTCCCCAAGCCGCCCCTGCTATCGTAGAACTCAACAACCTCCTGGCCGTTCATCTTCAGGACCTACAGCGCGAAGGCGAAGAGGAAAACGGGGGAGGTGGAGGCCGAGTTGGTCAGCAGCTTCTGGACGTGGATGTTGAAGAGGAGGAGGCCGTTGGGGGGAACGGGGAACAACCTGTGCAGGAGAGACAGCAGCCGCCAGAGGAAGGTCATCACCAGCTGGCCGGTCCTGTGGTTGCTGTTCCTCGTTCAGGCCGCAACTCCTCAGAACTAGGTCATCAAGCGGCCTTCATGTGATCTTTAACTGATCGATTTTTACTTGAAATAAATTCCAAACAGCAACGATCTTCAAGAGACATCTGAAAATGTAGTTTAGTTATTTGTCTTTTTGGGACGTATTATTTTTCTGTTTCTAGTGTCATATTATTATCACAGCTTTATTATTATCAGTAATTTGTTAACCTTTCTACTACCGTGTCTTTCTATTTTCTATCTCTTGTGTCTGTATTTGTAATTTTCAATCCAGTTTATTAGTAGAAAAGAGATGTCGAATTGTTTGGTTGAGCTGTTTGTCTGTGAATTTCATTCTAATAACATGTTGATGCATCCATTGTCTTATGCATACACACAACTGCTTATTTAGCAACTTTTGTCTTTCCTTGATTCTTTTCCCTTTGTCTATACTTTGCATTTTTCGCATAATATGCTACTCTTTGCATATTTCTAACAAGCAAGACGCTTGCTATTAAAGTAGCCTACTTTTGCCTTTTGGTTATGATTTCAATCGGTTTACTAATCATTTTTATACGTGTACAATTGTCGTATATTAACTTACTAAAGGTATTATATACACATTTTATTTTTAACTATACTACAAAACTTATATATCGGTTCAATATTATCCAAAAATAATGTTTTGATAATTATCAACACAATAGAATGTTTACACCAATTTCCAGTTTGTCAGGATTTCATTACAGTAATCTTATTTTCTTTATATAGCTTTCAATGCTTCTCTAAGCCGTACACTTGTTATCATTCTGTGCATAACTTCATATTTCACCCCAGTGTATACTCAACATCACACGTATATGTTTTTAAACATACTGTACATTTATCTACACTATACAACAAGCAATGGCTTCCAGGCCGAAACCCTTGTGCAATTTTATTCCATTTTACTCTGTATATAATATGCGAAAGACTTCTGTGTTCATCCAACCATGCCTTAGTTATCGTGTCGCTACTATCATTTGGACGACGGGAAAGATTCAGGGCATTAAGAAACATGAATTATAAGAAGCATTTCACTTTGTTACTTACGTCCCCACTCAGCTAGAGACATTGGGGCTACTTACACAATCAATTCTCGCTCAAAATCTTTATTGACTTGAAAGAAAAAATTGTTTTCTATCAATGACACGCTTGTTCCCCCTTTCTCAATTCTGTATGAATCTATTAATCTATAATTTGCATTTCTTCTTTGTAAAGTACAATAATTGTATTCATTTGTAGTCTACGTTAACTAAACGTAGCCATATAATTACATACCAAATAAATACAAATCTGTTTTCTTAGTATGGAAAGCCCCTTTTCTACATGTTAGCAATCTCTATTAAGTCAAATTACTCTCTTTTATTTGTTCATATCCAAGTCTAAAAATTAATTTTGAATTACAATTTTTTCGGTTAGTTAATTTTACTTTCATTTTGTAAAATCTTCGTTTCTTTATTCTCAATTATTTTGTTTGTTGTTTTAACTTGATTTCAGCTTTAGACGCGAATAACTTGGTGCCAAAACGCCATATTTTGTTTTTTTTAATTGTCCACTATTGTTTGTTTGTGTTTTTACAGAGAATTTGTCATACATTATCGCGTCTTGCTTGCTTATATAATTTTAAGTCAAATGTCTATATTATCAACTAAGTTAAGAGGTTAGCTGTCAATTTTACATCTAATCTACCTTGGTTGAATATTAAAATACTTTGATTAAATTTGGTGTCGCCTTAACAACTGTTTTTTTCTTTTATTTTCATTTCGGGATGTATTTATATATATTATTAACTACATTTAATGTCTAAAATTATTAAAATTAATTTCTTTCTAGAACAAATTGCTATGTCGATAATCAAAATAACAAATTATAATATATCTTCGTTGAAGCATATTTTGTAATCAATACAACTTAAAAATTCACCACAAATGAAGGAACATCTGATAGATTTCACGGTATAGCATACCTTTACAGAGCTTTAAGAAAACCTAATTAATCTTCATCAGCTGAAGAGGCTATGCGTCATGTTTTCCTGGTTTAAAAGGTAGCCCTTGAAATTATGATGGAGTTGTGGTTGCCACTAACAGCTATCAAGTAATTATAATATTTACTTGTGTGGTTCTCCCTAAAGAAGATAGCAATTGAAGTAATCTAACTACTGTAATTTTGGCATTGCAATCTTTCTAGAATGAGAAATTTTAATAAGAAATTTGGTCATTTTTCAGATTTGTCAGAATCTGCAATAAAAATATGGGGGGGGGGTGGGGGTCTAAGAGGGCCCATATCACAATTAAATTAGATTGTTTATGTACATCAAAGAGGGCCCTATCATAATTAAAATAGTTAGTTTTTGTACATAGAAAAGGGCCGCTATCATAATTTAAATATTTTGTTTTTGTACATCGAAGAGGGCCCTATATCATAATCAAAAAAGATTGTTTATGTACATCAAAGAGGGCCCCTATCATAATCAAAATAGTTTGTTTATGTACATCGAAGAGGGCCCCAACTTTAATATAATAGATTGATTATATTGCTGACATCTTTTTTATCTATTTTCTAATATCTATTTTTAGTTTCTAAAATGCTAAACAATAAAAGTTGTCATGCTAAACGTTTAGAAAAGAAAAAACGAGAATGGAAAAAAAGTGCATCTTAATGCCGTCCTA